>QVQW01000077.1:0-133607 GCA_003635345.1 Coniochaeta pulveracea | reverse complement strand
TTTGCCCATTGGGGATACTCTCGGTGAAACACAATCCCATTGACTTGCAGATAACAGAGCCGCAAGGCAGTACGCAGTAGCCTCCTCATGCGTGCTCGCTCACTTTTCCTCACAACGCTCGTAGTGTACTAAGGTGCCTCAGTCTAACACCATTAGCTCTAGATTCATTGAGAATACATGACAAGTGACTAGCAATGTTTTAGGGACTGAATGTACATGCCTACGTATGTGGTTATCCACTTCACGCTGACTAGTGTGTTGGCGGCACAATGCAAGGAAAACATGTGGAGACAGAAAATTGGAGAAAAATGTAAGATGGATGATGAGATCTTCAAAACCTTGCGAGAAACAAGTGCAAGCAGATCTGCTATGGGACAGAAGTGCTCCGTACCCCGTAGGCTACCAGCCTACCAGAGGTAGCAGACATGCCACGGCTGACCCCCCGGCAGAAACGGGGACACTTGAAGCGTCGGGATAAGACGACTCTCCGAGGAGGAAACGAATTGCATCCCCATTTCCAACCACCTCTGGATGGTACCTCAGCAACATTCGCATCTCCCGCCTGTGCCTGGCTATCGAATATCGAAACAACGCATATCCCAGAAGTTGTCGGAGCACCTCGCCACTGATTGTCTGTCCATGTTCGACCGACAGTATCACGCTCACACAAGCTTTACCACCTGTTCTCGCGGCTGACAAGAACAAGGCTTGGATTTGTATCGATGCTCTCCGTCCTACCTGGAACGTTCACTATATTATTTACCTGAGCGTACGTCTTGTCATTTGGTCTTTGGGATAGACAACCAACAAGAATCAACGTCCATTTATCATGGCTGCGGACCAAGCAAGATCAGAATCCCCCTCCTCGTCTGATATACCCTCGTCCGGGCCCACGTTCGACGTCCGTTTGGAACATTCGATAAACTATCGCACTCCGCCAGAAGAAGGGGCATTCAGCGAAAAGGCGGATCACACGCATCTGGCACCCGACCAGTGTCCGGCAGACAACAGAGAAGTCGCCCACAGGTTCCACGACGACCTCGAACTCCTCCGGGTAGAGCGACTGGTCTCAAAAGAAGAACACCAAGCGGCAGCGGGAACAGGACACTCCATCCTCTCGGCGGAGAAAAGATCAAGGCATCGAGAAGAACCCGAGGATGCCTTCAACACGGTCGTCGTCCATGCACCAGACGTGCATCACGAGGTCAAGTCGACGCCATTCACCAGGCTGATACGGCGGCTGAAGAGATTTCCCAAGCTCTTTCGCTATGTTGCCTATGCAATGCCGGTGGCCATCATCCTGCTCACCCCCATCCTCATCGACAGCCTTGCCTACCGCAAGGATTTGATCCCGGTGGGCGGTACGAATGGCGTGGAGCTCATGTGGTTTGGCATATGGCTCGAGGTCGTCTGGCTGACGCTGTGGGGGGCCCGGCTGGTGACGGCCACCATGCCGTGGCTCTTCCGCATCTGCGCTACCGCGGTGGGGTCCATGACGCCGAACAAGTGGAAGGATATCGGACGCAGCCTGGAGTTGCACACGGCCTTGTTCATCTGGGGGTTGACAGTGCTCTGCTCCTTCCTGCCCATCGTCAACAATCACCGAGTGCTCGCTGCGGGAGTCGATCCAGACGGAGACGTCCCCTACCTCAAATGGGTGGACGTCGTGGAAAAGGTCATCATCGCCTTGTTTGTGTTGTCGACGTTGAACTTCGTGGAGAAGATCCTGATCCAGTGGATCGCCACTTCTTTCCACCAGCGGACCTACTCCAGCCGCATCGCCCAGAACCGGATGGAGACGGATTTCCTGGTACGCTTGTACGAACACGCGAAGACGCAGCTGGAGGACAAGGATCCCGTCTGGAAACCGTATGCCCAAGAGACGTCGGGCATGCGCACTCCTCTGCAGACGCTTCACAAAAACGCCCGCCAGGCGATTGGCAAGGTGGGCAGTGTCGCCAACCGCATGGCCGGCGATTTCACCGGCCGGAAAGTGCTGAAAGGGAATCATCCGAGGAAGGTGGTGATGGAACTGCTCCGAACCACACAATCCAGCCACACGCTTGCCAGGGTGTTCTACCGCACCTTTGTCCGGCCGGGCCACGACACCATCACGCCCGACGACCTGCAGCCGGCGTTCACGTCGTCCGAGGATGCCGAGGCCTGCTTTGGGGTGTTTGACAAGGATCTCAACGGAGACATCTCCATGGAGGAACTCGAGATGGTGTGCAACGAGATCCATCTCGAGAAGAAGGCGATAGCGGCCTCGCTCAAGGACCTGGACGCAGTCATCAGGAAGCTGGACAGGGTCTTTCTGGTCGTCATTGTTGTCGTCGCCATTGTCGTCTTCGTCAGCATCCTGTCCAATTCGACCGCTGCCGCCCTGACCTCGGCCGGCACGGTCGTGCTTGGTTTGTCGTGGTTGCTTCAGGCCACGGCACAAGAGTTCCTCCAGTCCATCATTTTTGTCTTTGTCAAGCATCCCTTCGACGTGGGCGACCGTGTGACGGTTTATGGTAACACGGGTACTCTGATGCGGGGAGATGATTACTATGTCCAGGAGATCTCCTTGCTCTTCACCGAGTTCAAGAAGATGGAAGGACATACGGTGCAGGCCCCCAACTCCCTGCTGAACACGCTCTTCATTCTCAACCAGCGCCGCAGTACCGGACTTGCGGATCCCGTCGAGCTCAAGCTACGGTTTGGCACGTCCAGCGAGCTGATCGAGGAGCTCAAGGCCCGCATGCTGCTCTTCGTGCTGGCCAACAAACGCGACTATGCACCCAAGATTCTCACCGAAGTGAAAACCATCGACGAGTTGTACAGCATCACCATGAACTTCATCTTCTTCCACAAGACCAGTTATCAGAACGAGCTGTTACGTCTCCAGCGACATGACAAGTTCGCGACCGAATTGATGAGGGTCATACATGAGCTCGGCATTGAGGGTCCCAGACGCCAGCAGCCCGGTGGCACCAAGGACTGGCCTCTCTACTTCAGCGGCATGCCACCGCCTGCTTATGCGACAGCAGGTCATGCAGCACAGGATGGCCCGCATGGGCCTTCTCCTCGGACCATGTCGCCCGCCCCGCCCCAAAGTCATGCGGCACCCACGGCGCATGCGGATGTGCACAGAAACGGATCAGTGAATCTTGTCCGAGGACGAGCCAGGAGCGACAGTCGGGCACTGGCGGCAGCGGCGGCAGCCGAGAGCGGACCACATGAGTTTGGCGATGTGTATGAGAATAGAAGGCTGGACGGCCACGGCGTAAGGAGACGTAGTTCACTTCATTACACGCCTGCCACCATAAACGAGGGCGCCGAAACAACCGCCCTGGAAAGGGAGCCCAGTGCTGCTGGCAGTGCGGCGCCGAGCGAGAGTACAAACCGACAAAGGTTATGGGGCCGGAACAGGAGTCGCTCAAAGGCCGTCTCTCCCAACTCGGCCGCCATGGTATGATGACATGATGTATTTTGGAACCTTGGAATGCGTTCTGGGGATCGATATGTTGGATAAAACAGATAGAGTGACGCAGACATATGATTATGGCCCTGAAAATACACCCTTCCGACAGGATCCCGGTCTCCTGTGCACGATGTGCATCATTTGACCTTCAATGATAGTAGCACTTAGCGCTATTAGTCTAGTTACTACTAGACCTAGTGGACAGCAAGCACCCCGAACCAGAGCGGTCAGCCTCCCACGCCTCCGTACATCGTGTCACGACGGACTTCTATCTTTAGTGCTCTTGGCGCGCTACGGCAGCGACATGTCATTGGCCGCTGTGATGCCTCTTATTGAACCGTGAATGCAATGTTCAGCCGCACCTCTTTTGGGTCGTGACGGGACCACCATGTCTTTCTCCATCGGTATGGTTTGCCTCCTCGCGGCCAATCGTTCCTTACTACGATTGAGATTGTGAGCCGCGGAGCGTTTTGCTGGCTAAACCTGCGCAGGACGTTGGAATATGTCTCAGTAAGACCGTGAGGGGTTCGTCGAGCTTTCGTCGAGCTTGGTGGTTTCCCAACTAGCAGCCCAAAGCAACAGGTGATAGAGCCGATCTCTTCGTCCTTTGCTCAGCTCGGTTGGCGGGTGTGTCTACAACGGCCATCACCTACGGATTCGCGCCCAAAAGTGTAGGCTCTGTCCACGTCCCCGGAAACAATGACAGGCCTACCGGATGGCTGGGAATCCGATTATGACGGAAAACGCTGGTTCTACCGCTACAAGCCGTCGGGTATCACGCAATTTACCTTTCCCAAGCCGGGCGACGAGTTCCCAGAATACGTCGACAACTTCTTCCCACCGCCCCCCATCACGCCCGAGGAAGAGCGAGAGAGTGCCCAGCGGGTCAAGAAGCGGAGTACGTTCAATGTTGCGAAGTCTACCGGCACGTCGACGACAAGACAGATGAGGAATAGTGCATCCTCGGGAATATCAGGTTATGAGACGGGTCCGGGGGGTGAGTCCTGGTTTCAGCAGGACGGGTTGATGTATATGGGTCCTGGAGGAGGCTACACCGATATCAGTCCGCTACAAGAAGAGGATGAGTATGGGGGCGGAGAGGCAGTTGCGGGTGGTCACGGGAAAGACGGCAGCTTAGTCGCTAGGTCGCTCAGCCAGCGGACGGTTGAGCCAGCCTCAACGGACCCAAGCCCCTTGCCCACTCCAGGGCAAATATTCGCCGAACGATGCGACATCTCGCCTGGGACTAGTCCACAAGGTACGCCTGCCGCGCCGGAGAACCAGCCAGCTTCTGCAGGAAGGACACCGATTGTAGTGAACCACATCACAAGGGAGGCCGTCACGGTGGACACGAGACTCACAATGGCACCGAGCACAGGATGTAGCGGATATGTCGTTGGAAATCCGACGGGACAGCTTGTTGATCCTTATCAGCATGGTGGCGGTCCTGGTATACAAATGCTGGACAGCCGCCCGATACATACCATCTCTCCGGATCCAGTTGGGCAGTTGGCCGAGTTGTACAGCGATCAACGCATTCAGTGCCAGGACGAACTCGCACCTGTTGAGCTGCCAACCGAACAATTGATGAGCGGACCCAGCTCGTACGGCAACGCTACCTTGGTGATTGCGCCGGCAGAATTGCCAGTGGAATGCCATCCTCGCTCCTATGGGAAGGAGCAGCAGCAGCAGCAGCAACGACAACAACAAGCTGAATCTCAAGCTGTCCCGAGTGGACGAGGAGCTTCTGGAGATGGTTCATATCTGCCATTCGTACCTGGAGAAAATGTCACGACGCAAGGAAACCCTGCCAAACCTGCCAAAGGGGTCCTTGGCCGCCAGACCATCACCCAGCACCAGGACACGGAGCTGGCTCTTACACCTACCTCGCACCTGGCTGACGTGCCTGTTGCACTCCAGCCACACC
Source organism: Coniochaeta pulveracea (assembly GCA_003635345.1). NCBI lineage: Eukaryota > Fungi > Ascomycota > Sordariomycetes > Coniochaetales > Coniochaetaceae > Coniochaeta > Coniochaeta pulveracea. Next base: position 128,214 of record QVQW01000077.1, on the reverse strand, counting down.
ACGCACTCGGAATATCTTTAGAGAAAGTGCCAGCTCATCCAGAATCTCTAAGACCTGGGCCTCAGAGCGCCTCCAGTCCTCATAGTAACCCTTCGTTACTGGTTCTGCAGGCCAGTGGGCCTTCAGAGGCTCCAGGTATGGTCGACGACGAGGGGATTTCAGTAGCCTTGAATCCTGGACCGGCTCGGACATTCGCACCATATCGTCCTCCAGGACAGGAATTTCAGACAACGCTGTCTTCACGGCCTCACACCATGTCCATCGGCCTTGATGGCATCAGACCGCAGCATCACACGAACGCCCCAAAGCCCAGTACATTGCAGAGATATAACACACTTCCGATGGACATGCCATCGTTGCCGTTCATGCCAGGATCAACTTCATCATTACCGAACCAAGTAAGGAGCGTGTCCGTGGCCGTCGCGGAGGAATCGGTCGTTCATATTGAGAAGGATGAGGTCGTTACGAGTACAGGTTTCCGGCCGAATTCACCTCATGCTCCGGCACCACTGAGCTTGGGGCCAAAGGACGCCCGTGATCATGAGAGAAAGCCAAGTCCGAACCAGCCGGGTGGCCGGATACAAACGCCGCCAACTGAACCAGGACGGAAGCTTGCTGCCACAATTGTGTCAGCACAAGCAACACCCACGCATGATGCCAGTCCAGCCGGAAACTCAGTCTTACCAGTGTCAGTCCCGGCGCATACCGCAGAGGAAGCAGTGCCATCCCGGCCGCAACAATCTGGCAAGATGCCCTTCTCTTCCCGATCTTCGGCAGCCGGTCTCTCTACGGGCGTTCAAGCTGCACCGGTTGTTCCTCCGGGCCAAGCTCTTCAGACAGAGGATACCGATCGGGACAGAGGGTCACCCCAGGTTGAGCCCATCCAGCAACCTCTTGTCCCGCCCACTCTTGAGCACCATGACAGTACAGCCTCTCAGGTCTCCCAGATCTCCTCGCTACCAGGTGAAGCCCCCGTCGACGCACCTTCACCAATAACGGAGGCCGGAAGCCCTGCTCCCGCTACTCAGCCTCGCCCTTTCGTATCCCAAGTCGCACAGGGCTCGCCCCAGGGGCATCTGACTCCTCCACCTGCCCGAGGCGGACAGGCACAATCTCCCAAAAGGATCTCATCCATACCCTCCGCATGTCGGCCACCTTCCCCGCCGGTACAACATCCGCCAGCCAATCCACGGTTGCCTTCGACGAGTGTCGATAGCGTTGGAGATGAAGCAAGCACTGCCGCTGCGCATCGGGCCCGTCGGCCGTCATTGTCAAGTCTGTCTCATCCGTCTTGTCTGTTGAACAGACCGACACCACCTCCTGTTGGACAAGAGCCTCCGCAGAATCCTCACGGTTCGGCAATGCAGCAACCACCGTCGGTTGCAAGCCAAGCCCAGGAACCTGTTCAACGCCCAGGAACAATAGGTGACAGGCCAGCCGATCAGCTGCGACAACACTATCAACCGCAAGACTTCCAGTCTCAGACCTATAGACCCCTTGCTTATCCACAATTTCAGCAGACAGGTCAGCAGCATCAAGACTCGCAGGCTACTCAACAAAGTGAACAACTGGCAGATGGGGTAGCTCCTCGGCAACACCATTCCGCACAGGGGCCGCCATCGCCGGCATCCCTTCTATCACAAGGAAGTGGGCAATCTGTCTGGAGCATGGCTTCCAACCATCAGCAAACCTTCGTGCACCGGCCGCCATCCACTGCGCCAATCATGCAGGGTCGCCCACACTTGGGTCAAACGACCTTCAGTAGCAGTCAAGGAAGCCCCATGTCTCCTCTTCATCCGCAGCCCATATCTGGGCCCGGCCCCAGGCTTCAGCAATTGGCACAGTTCCAGCAACCCTTTCACCAAGCGCCACCCTCGTCTGGACTAGCCTCTGGAGCTCTGCAACAGCCACCGCACCAACCAAGGCCAGCGCAGACGGTCCTGAATTTGACTGGCTCAAGTCGTCCTCTGCCACCTGCACAGGTGCAACAGCGCCCTCCATTGGGACAGCTTCCTCCAGGGTCTATTCTCGTAGACCCGAATAAGCCCTTACCAGCGGGCTACGTGCTCGCTGGCGGACCACCAACATCGAGACCGACACCGGCACCGGGGCCACAACCGGTACCTGCACGTCCACCTCCGGGGGCCATCGTCGTTGACCCCTCAAAGCCCCTGCCTCCAGGATATGTGCTTGTCAGTGGACAACCCCAGCAACCAGGACCTCAACAGCCATCCGCTCCCTTGCCGGGATCATCTACAATGATGCAAAGTGGTCAATCGCCAGGTCAGGCACGACCTCCTCGTGTTGCATCACAGCCGCCAGACCACGGTCAGGTTCCAGAGCGGCCGGGGACGGTTCGACCAAGTGGTACACAAACCGATTACCATGTGCAGAGCCACCAGATGATGCACTATGGACATCATGACCAACCAAACTTACACATGTGGCCCGAAAACCAACAGCAGCACGACCCGAGGCATAGAATACCTCTTCAGCAGCATGCCCAGAATATGCCGGCTGGGGCACAGCAGATGCCTGTACAGAGTCAAAATGATCCGCAAATGAAACATGATAATCATATTGGCCAGCAAGTAAAGCCGGGATTACACGAGCCTGCGTTGTTGCGTGTGGATTCGGGGCGTGTTTCCGGGCAAGCAATGTTTCCACAGCCCCTTAGCCATCCTCCTGGGACATCTGGACTGTCTCTGCCCCCTCCAGCCGCTCCGAGTCAGTCTGTAACGCAGCAGCAACTTGGACAGAAATTGAGTCAACATCTTCAAAATCACCACCCTGGCCTACCAGGTTTGCATCATCACCCTCATCAGAACCAGCCAGGACTACAGCATCACCCGGCGAACCCACATGTCAGTCATCAACAGCACGGAAATCACCAGCTTGAAATGCTCGTCAAGCCTGGTTCAACCACTCCCCAGTCCTTTCCATTGTCTGCTAATGCACTGGCACCCATCCAGGGTCAAAGTGCCAAACCGCAACACCAGGTACAGGCTCAAAGCCACGACCAACCTGTAGTCCAGCAACAGGCGGTCCCGACCAGTCAACCGCAATCCCCTGGTAACCAGGTCCAACCGCATCCACCTCAATCATTACCACAATCGCAGCCGCACATGGTCAGCCTAACTGGTCCATCACAACAGCGGCCGCCTGTTGCAGTGGGAGCAACACAGACCACGGTCAACGTGCAGCCATTCACCCACGTGGTGCAGCAATCTCAGCAGCAGATGAGCATCTCTGGGTCCTTGGCATTGCAGGCGAATGCTCCCTCGACGTCGCAACAACAGCAGCAAACTGTCCAAACGATAGCCCCCACGACCCCGAACAGCACCGGCAGCGGCAAGACAGAGTGGTTTGGGAAAGCGTCTAGTTGGTTTAAAGCCGAGCTCAAGAGTGACAAGGTCAAGAAGGCTGGGGCAATGATTGTCGGAGGCTTGGTGGCTGATCAGCTCGGTGGCAATGCTGTTGCCGGAGCTAATATAGGAGGTCAGATCTTCGGCAACTCGCGCCCCAACGGTCAGGGGCAGAGCCAGGGACAAGGCAGGCCAGCTGGCCCACAACAACCGCCACAGCACCAGGGTCCGAGGCCTTCTGCTCAGCAAGCCCAAAGTCAAGGTCAGCCGAGACCACAGATCCAGCAGCAGCAGCAGCAGCAAGAACAAATCCAAGGATCTGCCCTCCAACAGCTGCAAGTTCCAGGTCAAGGAAAGCCAGCAGCGCGGCCTCAACAGCATCCTCCGACGATGAACGCCCAGACGGTATCGGTGCACTTGCAGGTGCAGGGTCAGGTTCAGGGGCAAGGACAGGGCCAGAGCCAGGTCCATGGCAAGGTCCAGACTGGGCTTGGTCACCAGGGCCGACCGCAACTACAGCAGCAGCAGCAGCAGCGCCCGCCCCAAATGACACAACAACCACAGCAGCGTCCTACAGAACCTGCACGCCCACAAATCCAGCAGCGTCCTCAAAGCCAGAGCCAAGCGGTTCAAAGACCACCCGTACAGATGGTGCAACGACCTCCTAGCGGAGCACAGCAGCCGCCGCCGGACAAGATTGATATGAGTCTACAGATAGTTAACGCATTGGTCAACCAAACCCAGACTCAACCATCGTCTGCAAGACCGCTGTATCAGGCACCACCCTGGCACCCGGTTCTCAACAGATGCAGCAGCAGGGCGGGGGGACTGTTAACAACTTTAACCTTAGCTTTAGCGGTGGAGAAGAAACACACCCTTCCAATAGCTACCCCGGCGTTGATGGGGCATACCACAGCCAGGAAGGCGCTGCTCACATGTCGGCGGGCTACAACAACGAAACTCAGGCATATGACGCCACGGAAGCCGGGTTGCCTGCACAGTCTAGTATAACGTACGAGGATCGGACACAGCAAGAGCAAATGGTGGTGATGGAGCAAAACACATACGTTGAGAACAACTACGTCGACAACTCAACTGGGTCCACCACCTACGTGGATAATTCGGTTGAGAATACCTACATAGATGCTTCCGCGGACAACACCACTGATGTGAACCAGAACCAGTACCAAGACAACAGCACCACCACCACCACCGTGGACAACGAGTACGTTGATGACTCCAGCCACGCGCAGCAGGATCAATATCAGGACAACAGTATAGCCTTTGACTACACGAACAACTATGTCGACGAGAGCCAATATAGCGAACAAACCCAGTACGTCGACCAGGACCAGGGGGTCGACCAGGACCAGTACGTGGAACAAGGCCAGTATGCGTACCAGGCTCAAGGTGCCGATGAGGGGGAGACGTGGACGGATACGGATATTCAGCAGGAAGTATACTACAGCGAAGGGCAGCAGACTGTGATCGAAGATGAATCGGGCAATGGTGGATGGGGTGACAGTACCGGTTATGACGGCGAGGGATATGGAGACTGGACCGAGTAATGTGGTTGAACCCAAAGGTGGTTGAACCCAAAGGTGGTTGAACTTGTTGGAGGGACTACTCGTGCATTTATACAGTTTGGGTTTGGGGATGTATTTGGGAGGCTGGGAGCTCTACATTGATATCCCAAGTACATTACTTGCCACCTCTTTCTTGTCTTGTTATGGAGCGATGATACCACCGACTATTGGGAGAAGCTATTACGAGTTTCTACCTGGTGTTAGGGATAGAAGTTTATCCGTACACATTATTACTCTGTTACCTCGTATAGCAGCTCCGTGACTTTCATGGTATCATAGCCAAAAGCCCGCCGGTAAGTTCTCTCGTATCTCATGGGCTTTGATCATAAAATCGTTAAATCCCCCTTACAGTGACAGCTGCCACAGCCAGCGTCTCTATCCGTCCGGCATACAGCTTCATGAGATGACACATAGGGTCGCCCCAAACCTGCGTCCGCAGCTGCTCATCCGTCGCAATCTGGGCCACAACGCCCTCGTTCAACCGTTCTTGCACCGTCTTCTTCCCCATGCATTGTGCCTTGGCATCGCCTGATCGCAAGACAACAATCCTGCCTGCATTGCTAAGCACGCATGGAGGAACTTTCCATATAGGGGCGGTAGCTGACCGACCGGATGCTCGCTTGGGAGGCTGCCCTACGCTTTGAGAGTATAATCCTCGGTCTGGTCTGCTTCCACTTATTTTGGCCGATTTTTCATGCCCACTGCGCTTGACTGGAGTGGTCCTTGTCACCACCGGTGGCGAGGGTGAAGCATAGAGTAACAACAAGCTCCTCACATAGGCCAGGTCCGCCCTGACCACCGGATCCCCCTCGTTCACAAAGCTTAGGAACAAACTCTTCTTCAACTCGGGTCTGTCCGGCTTCGTCAACGGTAACAGACTGACTGGGGGCGTACCAAAGGTGACACAGTGGATGCGTCGGAAACAGCCGGCCAGAATGTTCAATTCTGACTCCGCTCCCTCACTGACCGATAACAAGTGGCTGTAGAGGAGACTCGCTATCGCACCACCCGCACTGTGGCCCGTGATCAGAAGGCTGTAGCTCGCCCGGCCTGGCTCTTCTTCCAACAACTGGCGAAGTCGGGCAGCGACCGGGCGGATCATCCTCCGGGCAACGGAAAGGAAGCCCGCATGACAGAGATTGCCCGGGTCGTCCAAGAAGCCGCGAGGAGACGCGGGCGCCGTGTTGAGGTTGACGACCCAATCCATAAAGGTAGCAGTACCGCGGATGGCAAAGACAATGGTGTTCATGTAATCCATCGGTACCGACTTGATCACCATGGCCTTGGTGCCGTTGCGCCAGTCCGCGTCGAAGTGGGTTTCCCGTTCCGCGCCACGGGGACGCTCGTAGGCCCGCTCAGAGAACTGAGCAGCCAAGCAAAGAAGAGGGAAAGTGGGAACATAGAGCCGGAGGGCTGGAAGGTCCCGGGGTAAGCGGGAGTTGGCATACAATGAGACTTTTGCGAAGCAGGTTGAAGAAACAGCGGACGCAGCCACAGTGGTAGCTCGCTCTTTAGAAGAGCGAGTCTTGTAGGTCGGCTTCTTCCCGGCTCCCTTGGTCCTGTCTGAACTCCGACACGGAGCGGAACGAGGCGCCATCAGGACTGTCCGTGGCTCAGGCTCGGGTTCGGGGGCGACCTTGGATTCGAGCTCGGGATCTAACTGCGACTGCTGCTGCTGCCAAAGAAGTACAACTTGTTCGTTTCCAGAGTAGTCGTCTCGGTCGATCGAGGTTATTAAATCATTAAAATTGGCAGAAAGCTGGTCATAAATTGCTGGGTTTTGGTTGAGGAGCAGGGTTTCAGTCCCTTGCCATGGCGATGAACCATGGTCAAAGACAGGAAGAATAGGTTCCCCATTGACCGCTGGCTGAAAGACACGTCCTTGTGCTTGATCCCCGAGTCCGACATCTGCTTTGTTCAGGGTATCATTTCTTGGGGATGCTCTTTGTTGTTGTGCAAAGGGCATCCGCACTGTAGAATTGAGATAATAATTCTGAGTTACGATGATGGGAGCATATGGCGTCTTTGGATGGTAAGACGGCGGAGGCGCAAGGGGAAAGTGAGTCGGCAGTGGTGCTGGGAGCAGCCCTGCTGGTGGAAGGACATGATGAGCTAGTTCGGGCCGCCATTCGTGGTCCAGCTCAGTCGGACTTGGTGAATCTGGAGCCGGTTGCTGTGATGATGCCAATGGCCCGTCCTTTCTCGCCTTTTTCCCTCTGTGAAACCATCCCATTGCGGCGACTTCTACGGTTTTGGTTATGGGATCCAGACTGGAGCGAAGCACATCACCGCTGGAAGGACGGTGCGTGAACCAGTGATGAACCCTCAGGTGTTAGTATCAACTCTGGACAAATGATCGTGCAAGTGTTTCCGACTAGGACGGAATCTTTTCCTAGTCCCAGAGACCAGCTGATGCCAACAGGAACGCGAACAGGAGGGTTGAATCATCGAGTTTGGAAGACTCGACTTGTCCAGTGCAGACATATAAGCGTATGGGTGCATGTGCACATGACACGCCTGGACTTTCGGCCACTTAAACCCTCCTTGCCTCGTCTTCACGCGTAATGATAGAATGCAAATGGTTGAAGATGTAGCGACAAAGTTGCCTGGAACGACTGACGAACGAGCAAGGGTCGTATTCCAGACAGCGGTCCACGAAATGCCATTCGCCCAGTACTTGCAGCTCTCTTCCACCACCCCGCCCCAACCGAGCTTCCAGGCGCCCAATGCAGGCGAGTACCACCACTGGGCGTGGAACGGTTAGAGTAGAAAGACCAATCGGGCAACCAATTGTCGCGCAAGTGATACTTCACACCTCTGTATCCACTGGATCAAAAATCGTTTCAGGAAGCTTTCTCTGCGTCTCGCATATGCGCCTCTGTCCGCTGCCGAGCGCCATGGACCAGTAGCGGCACGCCGAGGGCCCTGTTGAGCAGCTAGTTTCCATGGTCACCATGAAGGTATGATGCAGGGCTGCCCTCCTAAGCTGCCTTTGCCCGCAGTGCTGAGGTACGGAGGGTTGTGACTTACCCTACAGGTATGCTACCCCAACCACCGAGCTCTTAGATCAGCATTTGATGTTACCCTCAGTCCCACAGCGTTCAGAGTCATCGAAGGCTCATGCCCGATACCAAACAATTCACTGATGCTGGTATGGCGGGAAAAGGTCTATGTCTCTTGTACGCTGCAGAATGCGTTCGCTACAAGGAACCAGCGATCAATTGACCAGCAAAGTACAAACGTACCTGCCTTGGCTGCTGAAGGGGTGCTGATAGGGGCTTATCGCGCGTACCTGAACGTCAACTCGACCGGCGCCACAATTTCGCGACACCTGGAACATTGGCATTTCATGCGACAAGAGCTCATTCAACCGTCTGCAGCCATCTTCCACTATGGGTTGTAGCGTGAGAAGAAACCGATGAAGAGATGGACTTCGTAAGTTTTTATCCTTCATCCTTTGTGACGCGTGTGATGACCGGGCTTCTGACTGTGGATCTTGTAGTGGTCGCGACTCCTTACTCCTCTGTCCTCGGGGGGCACCCGGAAGGACTATGCGAAGGATCCCATCCGACGACTGCATCGCTTTGAGAGGGAGTACAGCCAGTTGTTGGTAAGCCGAAAACCCCGGAAATCCTGGGCGGTCTCATGTCAAAGCTAATTCGTGTTCGCCTTCAAGCAAATATGGCGGAACTCATCCAACTTGGCGAACGACGAAGAAGCGGCCGAAAACATCGAGATCCGCTTGCAGGAGTTGACCAACATTCTAGGCGATGAATCGCGCAGGCCGCTGCCACACACCTGTCTCGCCTTTGCTGCGAAGAAACAGATTTACATTCCCGTCGCCAAAGTAGCGACGTCCTCCTACAACGAGTGGATTGTGAAGGAGGCCGTCCTCTTTTTTGCTACCCTGATCGAGAGTGAGGAGGAAGCTTTCGTGGAGAATGACGCCTTCTCGGCCAGTCTCACGAACCTGCTGGTTCGGATCACGGGGGCCAACAGTATCCGGCTTGGTGCGGACACGGAGGCAAGAGTGGTGGAGCTGGCCTTCAACATCACCACCAAAATCAGGCTGGAGCCCGACATCTTGCCTGCCTGGTTCAAGTCGCAGCACAAACGCCCTCAGCCAGATGAAACGGACGAGCGGGAGAAGTTTGCCGGTCGGACCCAGAGACAGGACTTCCCTCTGTTCTATCTCTTGATCGACTACATCCACCACGACGGCAAGGTGGGCGATTTTGCCCGGACGGGCCTCCTGTACATCATTGAGGGTGCCTCGAACTCGGTTGACCTAGAGCAATGGATCGTGGAAAGCGACCTTTCCACCTTGATGGCCACTGGTCTAGGCGCGCTGTACAGCCAGCTGAGCCGGAAGCTCGTCATCGACCATATCCCAAACGATTTACCGCCGATTCTCGCTCTATCCGACTTTGAGCACCCCAAGTCCGACTACGACATCATCAGGTCCTGCTCTGTCGAGTTTCAGGCCCATCTAGACACCTTTCTCTCGCACCTTCTGTTCTGGCAGGACGTCCTGAATCATTGTAGGTCACTTGAGGTCAAGTCGACGCTGCTGGAGCATTTCCAAGTCATCTTTCTGCAACAGTTATTGTAAGGAGGTCTTCCCCATGTGCCAGCCGAGGATTGGCGTGAATCGAAGTTCTAACAAACCCCAGATACCCCTCCCTGCTTGAATCCTCCGATATTGACGGAGGCTCGTCAGTGGCCGTCTTGACGTATCTGCGGCGTATTCTTGAGTCACTGGATCATCCTGACATGATTAACCTCATCCTTCACTACTTGCTAGCACTGCCTGATGCTGTGCCTACATCTGCAGCCAACACTCGCAACTCGGTCAGCGCAGCGAGGAAGCGCAAGTCAGTCGATTTGGCCACCATGATGGCTTCTCAACAGACCGATCTGACGGCCACTCCGTTGCTTTTCAACCTCGTCGATCTCATCCTGGCCTGTCTGAGATCGCATAGCCAGCAGACGATACACGTCACTCTTCAACTGGTGTCGGCCGTTCTCAAGAGACATCACAGGTATGCCGTGATTACCCTTCTGCACACGGAGACCGTCCGGAGCGAGTCTGCTCACCGAACCATTGGTGCCCACGACCAAGAGCTGGAGTTCCTCATGACCTTGGCCGGCTTCGTAGGCGGCCACGACACTTTTGACGACACATACGAGAATATCTTACGGGATACGACCGTCCGACTCGAGAACCATCCGTGCTCCCTTAAACTGGTGGTACCGAACACATCAGCCAGTCCTCACAGACAACCTGCAGTCCCGACCAATCTCCCTGGGGCACCTAGGGATGTTCAATCCCACACCCTCCGTCCGGATGATCCTGTGCTCAACATCGTCCTGGATCGCCTCGAAACCTTCTATCTCAATCCCGTCGAGACAAACCTCGCTCTAACCGAGGTTATTTTTGATCTGGCCACGTGTGGATGGATGAACCTTGAGGGCTGGTTTCTACGCCACCCACGCGACTATGTCTACGATGAAGCTGCCACAGGGGGTTCCTCCACATCACCTGCTACCCCTACTGATCCAACGTCCCCTGCCTATGCTGAATATCAGAAGATTCAGCGCATAGAAAGATGCCGACAACGACCACGGTGGTCACCATCCTCCCTTTCCCGTCTTTTCAACATCCTTCAGGAGTTGGTCGACCACGTTGCTGCTTACCGTAAAGCCATCCCATTTTTCGACGACCTCCTCCAACAACGCCGTGAAGCATTCCAGATGTCGGACGCTGAACCCGCTCTCCCTCCTCCACCTCGCTCGCCTCCGCGGAATCAAGCCGCGGGCTCTGGCGTCGCCACTCCAGTGTCAAAGGACCCCGGCAACTCAGGTAATCCGCGTAGCGAATCTCCCGCTTCCAGGCCGTCCGGGCTGGAAGGATTTGCTCAACGCATTCTGAGCGAATTTGGCACTCCAACTAGAAGTGGGAGTCCTCGGGCTCGTGCCCAGCGACCAAACACAACCAGCGCCACTGCTCTTTCGGCCTCGGCCCCACCGAAAGAGTTCCCTTTCGATATAGATACGCCGTCGCGCAGCGGAGCCAGCGCCCGGGCAAATTCACCTCTCCCGGGTTCCGGATCGGAGCCTGATGTCAGTCAGGTCAGGGGTTTCGAGGCCGTCGACCAGGGAATACTGGCCAGAAGAGTCGGCATGCCTAGCGTGGGCGATATCTCAACCATGAAGCCTATTCCTCTCAGCTATGACAAGGATGATGAGGCCGTCATCGGCATACAGCCGACTTCACCTGTTATACCAGATGAGGAGGAGGAAGAGGAAGCGACATCCCGGCAGGAAACCGCTGCACCGCCCCATGCCCAAACTGCTACTGTTTCGCATGTTCTGACGAACGTCATCATCATGCAGAACTTTATCCTCGAGCTGGCAAGTCTGGTACAGGTGAGGGGTGGCCTCTTTGATGAAGTGCGGTTCGCTTGAAGGGGGTGTTAGCAGGCAGGTACCGACCTGGTGGTGCTTAACGCTTCGTTAGGTATGCATTGCTGGAGTTCATGGGCATGACGAACACGGCGCACATTGAAAGTTGTCATTACCGGCGTTTTATGATAGTCTAGTCATGGGAAGGGAACGACCAACTTAATATCAGGGGTAGTATCCATCAAGAAGCTCGGACTCCATCGGGTTTACATGGAACATCAAGGGCCGCAATCGCTGCCCCTTCCATCGACTTTTTGGCGCCCTTCTTCTTTTGCCCTTCATGAACCTTCTGCTTCTCCCTTCGCCGTGCTTCCTTATTCAAGGCACCGATTACCTTCTCCTCGCCTCCACACGGCCATCTCGCAGAAGCCGCAGCCTCCTCTTTCTCTGACCACTCCCGCGGGAGTACAGCAAAAACAAGATAGCTAGTGTGCGTCTTCACCTCAGCTTCGCCTTTGGTGATCAGCTTTCCCTCCTTCCACACCTTGTATCCTGCCGCGGCAGCGGCAGCCCTGATTGCTTCTCCGTCCTTGGTATCCGCCTCGACATCTTCGTCAATCTCCATTTCACCCGTGGATGGGCCGCTCCTAGCATGCTCCTTGAAACGTTCCTCGATCTCGGCTTGCCGGGCAACAGCCTCCATCACGTTCGCAGGCGTCAAATTCGCACCTCGCTCGACCGGTAGGTTCAGCCCTACCCTGTCACGGAAGACTTGTATGCGTCTGTTGCATATCTCCACCATCTCGATGTTCACCCAGCCCAGCCTCCGCATGGCCGATACCGTCTTGGTGACCTGCTCAATGCAAGGTGAGAACGTGCACAGGTGTGCACTCTTCCTGGGATTGAGAGGCGACACCCATGGGTTTTCCTCTGTCCCCAAGCTTTGCTTGCTTGCCGGTCGTGATCGCGAAAGATGCGGTAACGCCTCCCACGGGGCCGGCAGATCCAGGAAGATAGCCTCCGCCTCCGGGCTGACACCGTTCACGTTGAACCCATCCTTATACACGTCACGATGCGTCAGATGGACTAGCCCGTCCAGTCCGTGGCTGGAAAGCTCCACCTTCATCTTCTGAAATCGCTGCTCGTGGTACTCGAAGCTAAAGACCTTGCCTTTCCGGTCGGTGTCGGACAAGGGATAGCCGTTATAGCATGCCCGCACAGAGGCATGTGTGAAACTTCCACTTCCCGCCCCAGCCTCAATTAGCCTTGTGCCTGGCCGTGCTCGAATACGGTGTAAAATGAAGCTGTAGTCGGGAGTGTAAACGACCTGCGTCCGATGCGGCAAACTGGCCGTCCAAAGCTCTGGTGTTGGCGGGAGGACATGTACGAAACCGCTCGATGCTGTCGTGGCCTTTTTGGGCAGAACCTGCTCGTCGTTTCCCTCAACCTCCTCTTTATTTGCCTGCTTGGCACCTGCGCCATCCTCAGCATCTTCGTTGCCGCCTTCGTCACCTATATTCCTCTTCCTCTTACGCCCACGGGACCCGGTGTCGACGTTCGAGGCTCGGATTTGCGACCCCCATGGCACGCCAATCAGTGTAGAGTGCGGAAACGAGCCATAGCGTGTGTTGACGACCGCCCCCTCGGCGTAGCCGTCGTGGGCTCCTTTAGTATCTTGCAGGTATACGGGCACGAGATTGTCGCGGGACAGTTGCACAATGGCCAGGCCATGGGGTTTCGTTACCGTCCCCGGTTTCAGAAAGGGTGACACTATCGACGAGTCTGGTGCCATTGTGTTATGCTGGCTTTTCTGGTTCATTTGGCGTTCGCCCACGTTCCTAAAGGTACCTCGGTCTGGTTGGGCGTCCTCTGAAATTTCCAGGCAAAGGCTACAGAATTGAGCCACGAATGGCAAAGTACCATAGCGCCAGACCCCGGTTTTTAAAGACGCTCTTACCGTGTAAAGCAATATTCCCGCCAAGGATCGCGTGTAGAAACACTGTAAGTGATGCGATTAGTGGGCAGAACACCGTTTTCACGCAGGATCGTTAGTCAGCACGCGATCTAAAAGACCCCTCTGCGCAGCATGGTATTATCTTATCTTCTGGTTGTGGCTGAAGCTAGCAGTGCCGCTAAAGGTACCTGTACTTGTAATGTGGGGTGAATTGAAGCTTTTTGGTATGTCTATGGTACTTGAAAGCAAAGACTTAAAGCAAGAGCCATCCTCATAGAATAAGCGAAGTACCTAGGTATCTAGAGGTAGGCAATTGTAGATTTCGTGTAAGAGGATTTGGGCTAAGCGTCTTGCACTGATTGAACAGGCCGTCTACCTCAACCTAGCCAGGAGCTTGCATTGGCATATACGTACCTCACAACCAATGTGTTCTCCCAATGATCTTCCAAAACGTAGATCAAGCATTTGCCAAGGAACGGCACGCAAACTTGGCGCCAAGCTGAGCCAAGGTCGTGGAAGAAAGGACAACATGTATCGAGATATCACGGCCACCGTGAGAAGTTCGTTGGTTATGGTAATCTCGAGTAGACAAGACAGCCGATGCGTATATGTCGGTGTGCATCTGTCGTAGTATTTCTTCACATGTTTGATGCACTGCAGGTTGCATGGGACACGGCACCTAGCCCGCCATACCTCTACTGCGCCGCAACATCAGCAATGGCAAGACATCTATCACGGTGGTGTGCAAGGGGGATCCGGTTTGGTTACAACTTACAAGGGGCACGAGGGGGGTCGATCTCTGCTGCGCACTCTCATGAAACTTGTGCAGTCGGGTTGTACTAGTAACCATCTCGGCCCACCCAGTGCCAGGTTGTCGAGAGCGGTGACGTGGGAGGGGCACTGATTGAGGACCCGGCTGATCAACGTGAAACATCATGTTATGAACAGACTCCATGTCAACAGTCGAGTCGATTCACCTCATTCATTGAGCGTGCTGCTGGTGTCTGAGCGGCAATGTTTTTGAAGCATCAAATCGCAACAGTGGTCGCAGTGGCGCACAGCTTCCTCAGGTTACCCGAGTTGAGTCTATCGAACCTCTTGCTCAGCGTGATGAAGCTCTCGATCCTGTCCCCGATGTTCCTCAATCTCTGAATGGCACGTTGGCATCACATCACCCGGTCCAGTACTGCATTTCAGGGACCAGCCACGGAGGGGTACGACCTTACTTCGTGTCGGCGGAAAGTGGATGTGGAGGGGGTGGTGTGGGGAAGGGCGACACCTGGTTTGCGTAATGAGGACTTGTTGGTTGCACCTTCCATGAATACCTTACAGATTCCGCTGTGATGAAACAGTACCATGTCGACGTCAGAGAGGGTTCTTAGCTTGAGTACCTCCCTATAAATCATTCAAGCTTCCCTTTGGTCCTGACCGTTCAAACCATACCATCTACCACACACCAATATCACAACAAGAACCAGACTTGATCTTCACCCGCCTCATCACACTTGTCCCATTCTTCAAGAGTTACTACCACCAAGTCACAATGTTCGGATTCGGTGAGTCTAGGATGATCTGTGTCTTGGGGCCACCAAATGTCTGTCACCGCAGTCACTAACTCTTCATCTAGACGACGCCAAGTCCGCTCGGGATGAGTTGTACGATGGCCAACCACATGAGTCCAAGCTCTCTCACGAGTTCGTTGGTGGTGCCGCAGCTTTCGAGGCCATGCACCTCTTCGAGAACCAGCAGCGGGAGAAGGGAGAGGCCGTTAACCACGGCTTTGCCAAGGAGATGCTCGCCGCTTTTGCCGGCGCTGAAGTCGACAAGTTGATTGAAACCAAGGGACTTGACGCGATTGATGCCGAGAAGGCAAAGCGTCATGCACGTCAGCAGGCTGAGCAACTGTATGACCAGCAATACGGTAAGCCTTGGCCATCCCAGACTTTACTGTTTGTTCTTTTCTGACTAAGATGCATAGGTGATATGGACATGTATGACCCGTATGTATTTCCCACCTCGTTGTATACAGGTCGAACGAGACATGAATTCTAACCCAAATTCACTTTAGAAACCAGCGTGGGGCACATGACAGCCTCAACTACTGAGAGCGAACCCGGCAAGCCGCTTGCTGGTCTTGAGGGACTTGAGCTGCAATAACGTATGGACGTTTTTGGGGGGAAGAAGTAACGTTGGAGCTAGATATAGCTACCTAGCTTTAGACATACTTCATGACGTTCCAGATGAAAACCGGTTCTACCACTGCACCGTAAGAAGCAATTAACACTCCAAGCCACCAGCCAACATTTGCGCCCGTTTTCATTTGCCGTTCTGTTGTCCCGTACCCCATAACATCCATGTGCTCCATCGAAAATCACCGATGAGCAGCTTCCCAAACCAAAAAAAATACCTGATGAAGTGCCATTACCATCTCAATGACAACACGGGACGAATTCAACCCAGCAAACTGAGCAACCAGAACATAAAGTCCGCCATCCACTCCGCGAACGGACTCATCAGGAACGCCGCCAACACTATGGCGCCAGCGAGCACAAGGATGCAGTATACCTGCTGCTCACTCGTTTCGCTATCACGAAGTCTGATTTTCTGGACAATGTCGGCTTTGATGCTGAGCTGCGCAGTCTGGAGCAGCTGGTCACGATAGCCAGACCCTTCAGCATGCGAATTGTCATCCCACTGCGAGCAGGATCGGACCCGAGAGAGCTCCCTCACAAGCTTAGCTAGTTCCTTTGTCTCATGTGCTACTTGATGGGTAACCTGTACAGAAGGTAGGGCTTCGTGGTTAGTGCCAGCTGAGCATCAAGATGAGGGCGATCATATATAGCATTGCGTACCAGTTCCCACTTCCTCACCTCGGTAGCAAGCTTGCCAAGTTCCTGTTCTGTGCTTTGCGCCTGCCGCTTGTTTGTCACACCCTGGACAACAGACTCAGCAGTTTCGTCGCCTGCCCCAATATGTCCTTGAGCCTGCAACGCTGACTGCTCCAGGGCAGCTTGACCCATACGGACGGAGCTCATAGCATCATCAGCATTACGGCTACCCAACGACAGAGGTGCACCGGCAGGCACCTCGGGTTTGGTGACAAACTTTGGTTTTGTAACAGGGCCCCCTGGCTGAGTACGTTGCATCTCGACTTTCACTGAGGGTTGGGCTTCATCGTCGCTGGCTTCTGGCTCTGCACCACCGGCGTCTACACTTGAGAAAGATGCGCAGGAGGTCTTGACATTGTATGAGCCCGAAGTATGTGACGAGACTGGACTGGTGGATGATCCGGCTGCACAAGCAGTACCCGGGACCGTCTTTGTGACCGGGGCTGCTGCCCTTCGCTTGGATCCCCGGCCCGCTTTCGATATCCTGGATAACTTGTCGGGGTTTTCAGGATGGGAGAGTGCAAGTTTGGTATCAACATTCGAACGGCTGATTATGACTGCGTGTTGGTCGGATGTGAGCTGAGCTTGCTGTTGGTGCTGTTGGCGCTCAGCTATCTCTAGAGCAAGCTTCTTAGCAGCTTTAGATGGCCGCCCTCGAATTGGCAGGAGTGGTATGACATCCGAAACCTAGCGTAAGCATGAACAAAATGGTTAGGATCCTCTGCAAAAATTCACAAGAAATGTGCCAAAAACGTAACGAGCCCTTGGAAAGCCCCAAAGTCAACATTTCACATCTACTTGGTCCATGCCCGTGCCATCTCATCGAGTTCCCTTTGGACAACTCAGGTCATGACCAACGTTGGCCGACTTGGGCTCTGCTAAGACAACGACTGCCAAGGAACTCTAGAGGCTAGGGTCGAGAGGCCAGGGCAGGCAAAGAGTTTGAGGCTTGTGATCAGAGAAGAATAAAACCTTGCCGAAGCCCGCCCTTCCCTCAGCACCATGATAGGTATATCGCTAAGGTCTAGTGGGCGATCAATTTACCTGTCCTTGAGTATCCGAAGCAACTTTGCCATTGGTCATGTTTGACGTAGCACGAGCTAGCAGCAAATCGTGCTTGACTGTTTTATCGCAGTAGTGGAAGGTCGGTGCTAGAGGGTGCGGGCGAGCTGATGGAACAGAATGAGGTGAGGATGGAATCAGCTCAACGTCAGGGCAGGAAAAGAAGTGGAAGCAGTAGGACGCGGGCCTCGTGCGAGGTGGCTGGTGTCAGATCAACTTCAAGGACAAGTATTTGGGGATACACTTATGCTTATGATTCATCAACCACAAAGCGAACTCTACTTTACTCAGGGTCCGCCTTGAAATACAGCGTAGAGCTTTTTACATGTGCTGCAGATTCTTGATCTGCCCAGCCAGAGAGCTGTACAGAGCTGGCTGCATAGCACGATGGTCTCGTCTTCAGTCGGCTGTTTCTGATTGGTCCGCGTGCAAGACGGTCGTCGGGTCGTGTCCGTGGTTTGGAGTTCGCGCCCTGACTTCATGCCAAATGGGCCACCAGAGCAGGGTCCTCATGTCCAGCGGTGTGTTACATTTCTGCACACGATGCAGTAAGCTCAATGTGTGAATAGACCAAGGTGGTTTGATCGCCTTGCAGCACTAACATGGGCGAGATCTAAGCACCTGGGTACCTAGCTCAACATAACGACAGAAATATGCGACTAAGAAAGGTGTGCCGTCTCGCTAAAGACAAGGAGCGCCAGAAGAGCGATAGCGGGGCGTACGCTATCGGATGCATTAGCTGTAGATAAGATAAGTTGTTCTTTCTACATGCATCTATGAGAGACTGAGCCCCACCGAGCTGCTGCTCCGTGACCAAGATATCGTACCAAGTGTATACTTACTCTGCGTCATAGTGTTTTCCTCTTGTCAGATAGACCGGGCAGGCAGATTACTCTTTCTGCAATCATGGAGTACGAACCAAAGATCGGTAGGGTACTCATGTCGCAAAACTGGTAATTCAAAACTCTAATAACCGTCTCTGGGCAGCGCCATATACCACCGCCGACAAGAACTCGTTTGGCTGGCCAACTGGTCGCGAGAGATGGCCCATCATCATGTTTGTGATCCAACATGCATTGTGCTTCTAGCTGTAACACCGAGAGTCACTAACCTCTTGGTAGAACCCAAGCCATCGACGATGTCTTTCGTACCGTGTCCAAGTGTGACGATGACTCCGAGAAGCAACAGGAGGGCAAGGCGATCGTCGCTGAGATCTCCAAGCTCAAGTATGAGGTCCAGCATGATCGCCAGTTGACGTAAGTCTATCATCTCCGCCGTCTTCGATGGTGTGGGATAGCTGACGAAGCCTCTATTTAGCCCAATTCGGGACGACGGACACCCGGATGTTGCCGTTTACAACTCGGAGCTTGAGGTAATGGGCAACCCTACTTGGCTCAACGTGCCTTGGCTTTATGCTGAGTGTTATCTCTTCAGGTGAGGCACCTTCCGTTGACGCCGTGGTCCGGCCTTGGGACCACGAGACTGAGACAGGGGAGTTAGGCGCATAAACACGTACTTCAGTCTTTCCACGCACTGGAAGGGCTATGACATGTTTGCTCGCCAGAAGATTTCCACCTTCCGGTCATCCCGGCCTGCCGTCCTGGAACTTGCGGGGCGGTACAGGGACTTGGTTCAGCAGCTCCATGCCAACAAGGACAGGCATGTTGACGAAGAAACAGAGAAGAGTTTGTTCATGGAAATGTGCGAGATTTGCCTGTGGGGAAACGCAACAGATTTGTCTCTTTTGACGAACCTGACATACGAGGATATTCAGAAGCTCCAAGGCTCCGAGGCCAGAAAGGCTTCCGAAAAGAACATCCTGATCAACGATCTAGAAGCTGCTTTTGATGTGCTCATCAAGGCCAAGAAGGAGAACAAGAAAGAGCGCCGTGTCGACATCGTCCTGGACAACGCGGGCTTCGAGCTCTATGTTGACCTGATTCTTTCTGGGTACTTGCTTCAGGCAGGCCTCGCAACGAGGGTCGTGCTTCATCCCAAGTCCATCCCCTGGTTTGTATCGGACGTTCTACCGAGCGACTTCGCGGCTCTTCTCAACGCCGTGGCACAGCCAAGAAAGTTCTACGAGACTCCGTCTGAAGATGAGACCGCCCAAGACACCACGCCCAAGCCTCTAGAGGACCAAGAAGTGGACGAACTGTCATTCCTATTCCAAGAATGGAGCACGTTCCACATGGAAGGTCAGTTGATGATGCGACCGAACCGGTTCTGGACCCAAGCCGGCAGCTTCTGGAGACTGCCCAAGCTGGAACCAGAACTGTTTGAGGATCTCAAGACAAGTGAACTGGTTATTTTCAAGGGTGACCTTAACTACAGGAAGTTAACTGCAGATGTGAGTGCCGTGATGTCCGTGTGACCTCTATTTTGGCGGAACTAACCAAGGCTATAGCGTCAATGGGATCCTACCACTCCCTTTGTAGAAGCTATTGGGCCCATGGGTCCTGGGTCAGGTGTCAACGTGTTGGCCCTTAGGACATGCAAGGCCGATGTCGTGGTTGGTCTCAAGCCTGGACAGGACGAAAAGCTCCGTCAAGAGCAAGGGGGGAATCCGGACGCAAGGAAATGGGCATGGAGCGGCAAATGGGCCGTTGTTTCGTTCTCGAGCGGGGCGTGAAGGATGTGATCAAAACACCTCGTCTTCGGCGTGTCTCTCTGGCTGATCGTATAACACAAGAGAGCACAATCCTCGGGGGGGGGCAAGAAGCATAACAGGACACAACACCTTTTTGACCTGAAGGCAATCGTCGAAAACAGGTCCAGCCAAGGATATCCTGACGCATGAAATAGTACTGCATTCTTGGTCGAATCACTTCCAAAGGGTGCTATGAAAGACCTTGACACCGATAGCCAAACGCCGTACTGACCCAAGCCTACCGTGAGCCCCTAGAGTTGCAATGTGTCAAGCCACATAGGTAAAGACAAGTGTAAGAGACGCCAAAACACCGGAAGCAACATCCCAGCTTCGATATCGACCCTGACAAATCTGAATCAGGCTCCGTTGCCCAAAGACCTCGGCCCCTGGTGCAGTACGACATGCACTTTGCCTTGCCATTTCAGTGGGACAGAGCCTGCGATACCCGCATCCACGTCTTGGAGAGGATATTCACCAAGAGCACGGCAACGCCGAGTATGCTGTAGATTTGGGTGAACTCCCACCAGTATTTGGTTCTAACCTCGGTCTCAACAAAGCCCTCAGCGCCATTCCCTTTGGTCACGGCCTCGCCGGGGCTGGGAGGGAATCGGCCAGTGGAGAGGTACTCCTCCATCAAGGCGTCCTTCTCGTACCAACGTTCACGGAGCCAGACGTCAAAGGACTCTGCGTTGCCGAGTGGGATATCAGCAACACGGAAGCGGCGCCAGTAGAGGTTGACGGACTTTGGGGGCCGACCCTCAAAGTAAGTACTCGACAGCGTGAAGTATTGCTCACCGTACTGACCTCGACTAGACAAGCGTTAGTTCACGTGACTGAGGAGGGTCAACACCCGGTGTGGTAACTCACGGGATGCCCTCGTACGCAACAGTGCAATCGTATATGTACTCCACCGAGCCCTTCAGTTCGCTTAGACAGAAATACATGCCCGTGCTCCTTGGTAAGAGCAAGTGCTGCGGGTCCTTGACGCCAATCTTGTCTGCCCACTTGGCTGACTTCACGCGACCGTTTGCCGAAGCATTCGTCCCCTCGGGAAAGAGCAGAAGCCACATTGGACTCAAGTAGGTCTTGCCGTCGGGAGCAGTGTGCCGCGCCTTCAGCTTTTTCAAGCGATGAGCCATCCGCGGCTGGTCCACCGCCATCTTACGAGACATGAAAATAAAGCCATAAAACATCATGCCCTGCCCGATGATCGGTATGTACTTCAGGGACTGCTTCAGTATGATGTAGAGGAATCCGTGCATCTGCGGACTGTTGGCGTAGCCCACCCACCAGAGGTACAGCCAGTCCGTGTAGATCTGATGGTTGGCAATCATGACCATGCGTTCTGGGAAGGAGAACTGTACTCGTCCATCGGCCGTCATCTTTATCTCGTCGGCGACAGAGGCGTCACCGCTTATCCTTATGGTTGTCGGTCCCCACCACTGCGTCATTGTCGTTATTAGCAAACCGAAGGACTGCTTCGTCAGGGCCATGTACGAGTAGTAAAGATCGCGGTTTATCCAGTACAACGGAGCGCCAATGACCTGGGTGGCCACAATCCTGGTGCGCACAATGAATGGTTAGCCCCAGGGAATACGGCGCTCCCCCAAACCCGCCGTAAGACAACATACGCTATACAACCGGAGGTGAAATATGTGGCAAATGCCAACACGCGAAGAACTTGTATCCATCGACCATGCGATTCCTTTCCGGACGGGTGCTCCTCAAGCTTACCGCCGTCCTTGCCAACTCCTATGCTTAAGTTTCCGATGGGCATCTCTTCTGGAGATTGTCCCCTCTTTCGAAGCTCGCCCGCCATAACAGATGTGTTGGCTCGGACTGGACGTAATCACGTATTTGGAGAGTGTCGTTGCTTGTATTAACCGATTCTCGGTGATGCTTTGGTGGTCTTGGTACTCTTCCGTCCCTAACTCGGCCGGAAGCTCCGGAAGAACATGTCCACAACCGCACGTCAACGCGTTCCAAATCCGTCTGCCGCGTGGGGTAAAGCAGTTTAGGTATATATATGGGAACACTAGCAGCTCGCGCAACTGTGCGAAGGGGTGTTGTGCAGATTGGAATCGAGCATGTAGTCTACTCCGCCTCGCGCGTTGTGTGGATGCGCACGTAGCCGCGAGTAGCCCGCTTGCCAATGCCTCAATGCATCTGATCCCAACGTCGTCATCCACACCGCGTGCAGCCTAAGATGTGTGGGGGTAGCGGTCTGCACACCGGACCAATCACTCCAATGAAGGATGACAGTCCGAGCTTGGGCCATAAGAGCTCCGCTACCTGTAGTGGGCCTCAGTTCCACTACTAACGTAGACTAGTAGGTACTTTACTTAAGGTGGTACTTCAAGTGATGGAAGGTAGACTATAATTATGCTTCCACATGCCATTACACTGAATGCCCATGGCCTTGAACTTCGAACGACTCCGTCTTTAGCAATCTGTCCTCGAACAATCGATCCTGATGTGTACAACTTTCGGGTATATGCGATGTTTTCGACGTACCACATAAATCTGGAAGCGTGTACTAACATACCATTAATGGTAGCCCTCCGCTGTTACCGTGACGTTCGTCGCCGAGGTACGTGTAGCACACTTAAAAACGCGACTGTCCACGGCGCATGGTTCCGTATGCACAAATCTTATCGCTTCCCCGGAAATCTCACTGATCTTGGTCAGTACCGCGAATCGTGCGGATGGTCTAATCGTTCGGCTTCTAGGGTCGTCATTATACTAGGGCGGTCCCACCTCGTGTCGGAATCCGTTACCCAGCTCTAGCATATCATGCGGCTAGCGAGTCCACGAAACAGCTTCCCAAGGCACATTTCCGAGGGACCATGGCTACCGAGTCCGAGGCTGTCACGGCCGTTTTCCGTCTCGTCCCCAAGGAGGGAGATTCTTGACATATCGTCGCTGCCGAGCAGGATCATACCCAGCTACGTTGGGTCGCCGCTAACGTCTCTCCTCTCGCTACACTGGCCTGAGCCTCCGCGCAATGTCCTGATGATGCCGAAGTTATATGCTCCACACGTCACACTGTCGAGTCTTGAATTCGCGAAACACATACATGCGAACTACCCAGGCTCAAACCTCATCTTCGAGCGACACATAGCAGAAGCGGTGCACGGCAAGCTGCCCTTCCCCATATATACTTCCGACGCCGTCGATGTCAGCGATCGCTTCCCCGAAAAGGTCGACCTTGTCTCCACTTTTGGCGGCGATGGCACCATTCTCCGAGCTGCCAGTCTCTTCTCCTACCAGGAGAGCGTACCGCCCATCTTGTCATTCAGCATGGGAACACTGGGATTCCTGGGGGAATGGAAATTCGAAGAATACAAGCGTGCATGGCGAGAGGTGTACATGAGTGGTAGTGACGTACAGGTGGAGGACCTCGTGGAACCTCATACCCAGACAGCTGTGCTTCAAGGACGAGCTGGAGGCGTTGCGGAGGCCAAGGGTGGACTACGGCCCGGGTGGGAGAGGGTCCGCGGGAAGAGCATGGGTATATCCCGGACATCGAAGGTCCTTCTGCGGCACCGGCTCAGAGTGGGCATCTATGACAGCCACGGCAACAACATTGGTGGAAAGGTCATGCCTACCTCTGCGGATGAACCCGACCTTGAACCCCCTATGAGGCCGAGCAGAGGCTCACAGCAATGTTTACACGCCATCAATGAGGTGTCGATCGATCGAGGCGTGCATCCACACCTGGCCATGATTGACATATATGTGAATAACCATTTCCTTACCGAAGCCGTGGCAGACGGCTTGATCATTAGCACGCCGACTGGCTCGACAGCCTACTCCCTCAGTGCCGGCGGGCCTATCGTGCACCCGCTGGTCAAGTCGATGATCATCACACCAATCAGTGCGCGAAGTTTGAGCTTTCGCCCACTGGTGTTACCCCTTAATACCAAGGTGGTGCTGAAGCTCAGCAAACGGAACCGCGGCCGTGAGCTGCCGGTGTCCATCGACGGGAAAAGACGCGCAGGTGTCGGCGCCGGCATGGAAATCCGCATAGAGGGAGAGAGCCTAGTCCAGGGGGCGGGCGGCGTATGGGCCGGCGGAGTGCCCTGCATCATACGCGCGTCCGGCAAGGGAGAGCCCGAAGGGATCGCCGAGGACGACGACAGCTGGGTGGGTGGCTTGAATGGTTTGTTGAAGTTTAACTATCCGTTTGGTGAGGTACACTAGTCCTAGGGAGCTTCAAAGGGTAAGCTCTCCCAATTGTGTTTTGAACGCGCAGTCCATGCTTGTTCTTGATGCCCTCACCAGTGGAAGGTGTAGATCACGAATGTGGTCTGTTTTTGGACGTTTCTCTCCCCACTTTTTGGCGCGGGTGCTCAGCCCTCCTACTCTGCTCAGGTTTTTGGTACGCTGACAGGTACAGCTCTTCCGGTTATGCCACAAATCGTCCTCTGTGTTACTTACAGCTGGTACCTGCAACAGGTGGCTTCATTCTTTGATAGACGGTTCCCACCACTCACACCAAATCTTAGACTGCCCTTCCATGGTTCCCAAGGGCATGTTTTTGAGCTTCCTTGACAAGACCTGAGCAGACTCCGACCCGCTGAGCCTATGGGATGCATACCAGTGTGCCCTTCAAATTGATCCTTGTGCGTCTTTGATGAACCGCCAGCCGTATCTTTAGCATCGTGGAAGCTCTCGCAGCTTACGATGCATGCCATCGGTTTCCTATAAGCGGATTGTGCGCTTGAAAGCAGACATGGATGTGATTAATGATTCCAGCAGACTTTCAGCACTTGAGGTTGAACCTTTGGCAGATTTCCCTTGAGTACAGCTTGTACGGGATCATCCCATCATGCACGCTACAGACGAAAGGCAAGGCAGATCCAGATCGTGCTCGTGATTGAGGTTTCCTGCGGCGGTACAGCCTGAGTGGATGGCGCCCGGACGGCTGCGTACTGGCTTGCCGAAATAGCCGCTCTACCGGTCTGCTCACTACATATACGGTACTGGCAAAGGTGGACGTGATGTGCGACCCGAGCACGAAACGCTTAGATCACGTTTTGGCTGCTACTTGTCTCGCAAGCTTTGCGAAGAGAGACGACGGCCGAATCGATAGTACCGCAACACAGGGCTATGTCAGTTGTGCTATTCCA
Source organism: Coniochaeta pulveracea (assembly GCA_003635345.1). NCBI lineage: Eukaryota > Fungi > Ascomycota > Sordariomycetes > Coniochaetales > Coniochaetaceae > Coniochaeta > Coniochaeta pulveracea. The sequence continues at coordinate 103,172 of QVQW01000077.1, read as the reverse complement.
TGCGCTTTCCGGACGCCTAGCCACGCTCAGAGCTCCTGCATGAGGCCGGTAACTGCAGAGACATACGTGAAGCGGAAACAAGGCGTGGATGAAGAATCTGATGTCTAAAAGTACGTAATGAATTGAAGAAGTGCAGCCGTGTATGCTCACATCGGTCTTGTTTTCCGGGGTGGCATTCCAAAACGCGAAATGATATCTTGGTCGAGGTACCTGCTGTGGTACCTGCCATGTATCGATTTCCAGGTTTATGCGCGTGAATTCGGCGAAGTATTCAGGCCGATGTTGACACATGGGAGAGTGATACCGCACGCTGCCTAAGGTATCTTGGCATCTAGGTATGAAGCGGTTATCCTAAGTCCACTTTGACTGGAGCTTGTTGGATTCCGCTCTTATTTGTGAAACCTCGCATAAGCTGTCATCAACCTTGTCTTCAGAAAGAAACTATACCCAAGATGGATGCCCAGAGTAAGCCTCTTCGGGACTTGACCAGATTCCGCGTGAATTCTGGGGGATTTGAACCTGCCGCATGCAACGCCTCAAAATGAAGCTGGAACAACGATACATAGAGAGAAAGGTCAACGTGTGAGATATCCAAGAAAACATACATGACATGATTCAGATTCCATCCCTCTCCGTGGTGCCGCCTTCTTAGTTTCTGGATCAACCGCCGGCCACCCGTGTTTTTTTTAATCCCCCATGGTTCTGATACCACCATCACTGAGACGATTATCAGGGCTCAAGATAGTTGAAGGTCTCCAAAGCCTTTTCGTGTCTGCTAAACATGTGGGAGATGAAGTATAGCTCATGTTCCCAACAGTCGTCTTCCGGCTTCTTGGGAATCCTGTGGTCTGTTTGGGTCTTGTGAGCTAAACGAACGCCAGACTCTCAACGCGTACACGGTGGAATAGATTCAACATACCCTCTCTTTGCATGGTAGCTATGCTACTCCGGACGAAGTTTGCCTGCTGCTGGGTCAAAGAGTCCAACTGTCTCAACTCGTGGCGGGCCTCCCAGTCGAAGGACTGCAGGTCGACCCCAGCCTTGTAGTACTCCCAATGGGCGAGCAGTATGTTTGTGCTGGCTTGGAGATGCTCCACGAAGCGGCCGAGCTTACCACTGCCATAGCGCGCCTCACGAGACCATGAGCAGAGTGAAGCATTCTCTCGTGCCCACCTGAGTCGGTCTTTGGAGGCAACCGAGACCTCGTGTAGGAAGATGAAGACCACAAGGTAGATGGTGAACCATGCCCTCTGGTCCTTCTTGGTCAGATACTTGTCCAACCGCGACAGGACGTTCTTGGTCAGATTCTTGAGGATCCTCTCGTTCTGGATACCGTCCCACTGAGCTACGATCATCCGGGGCAACCAGACCTTGCGATCTGGGTTATCAGTTGGCTCCATATTGAGCTTGTCCTCACCAATGATCTCGACTGAGCCCGACATGTGTTCTGTCCCCAGTTGGTCAGTCACATAGGGGAACCGTGGGGTTGGCCGAGTGCTATCTCACTAATGGCATATATAAACTTGATGACCTGCAGCAGGAAACGCTGCTCGTGCTCTAGACCGTCTTTCGCGGCTCCCGAGGCTCTTGCAATGGCAGCCTAACGGTGAGGATTCACTAAGCGTTAGCAGTCAGATCATGGTCGTCCAGCACGGGTACGCCAGACTCTTACCGGAAGGGACTTGGTGGCATGGTGAACAGCCATGGCATATGTGTCGCGCACGAGATGATGCGAACCCTTGACGGCTTGTTCCAAGCCGGTCGAGCGACAAATGCCCAGGCGGTCTAGACAGCTATTCGTACAGGCATGAACGGCATTCCTCTTCAGATAGTCATCGAAGTATTTCGCTGTCTGCTCCACGTCCGCCAGACAGTAGGGCTCCAAGTGCACAGTCCCTTTGCACAAGACGTCGCCTTCCTTGGGCCTGAATTTGCGGACTTTGACGATTATGGGATTTTCGCGTAGACTCAGGCCCTGAAACATGTGGATGGTCCTGATCGTGTCGTCCGCCCAGTCGCCCACATCCTTGGCCTTTGCACCCTCCCAACGACGAGTCAAGCCTAACCCGCCCGGCCTGTGTAGAACAAGTTGGCTGATGGTCGAGCGCATGCACGGGACCCGATAAACGACCTTTTTGGACGTAGAGATGGACACGCGTAGACACCTCATACACGGTGCATCTGGATCATCCGGAAATTCCTTGTTCGGCGTGCACTAGATGCAGTTAGCTGCCAAGGCTCGTCCGAAGTCTTGGCCGTTGATCCAGATCGGCTTCTCACCTCGTTGCGCTGAATCTTACATACGAGACACGCCCCCCGCTTGCGCGTCTTGTTCACTTTCTCTCGTTTGTCTTGGTCAAACGGACCTCGCTTCTTCCTCTCGGGCTGATTCGCTGTCAACTCGCGATCAGTACGGCCGGTCACATCGGTTTCGCTGCCTTCTTCAACTTCCTCCGGCAGGCATCCGCCATCGCTTCCCGATCGTGCAGGTTCGGAACATAGCGAGTTTTGTAGCCCATTCTCCGGGGTGGGAAACGCAAGAGACTGGTTCCCGGGTAACAGGTTTGATGGAAAGTGTTGCGGCGGGAAGCCTGGGTACGCGGGACCATGTGAAAGTTCCCTGTCGCTTAACACGGTTCTTCCCGTGTCAGCAGGATAGATCATGTTATCAGGATGTCCAGGTTCAACCTGTCCCGGATGCGCGACCTGCGCATAGGCTTCATGTGGTTGATCACCTGGGCAGCTGTCTTGTTCCGCGTGATTAAACATGGCACCCGCTGCAGGGATTGTCGGTGTCGTATATGCTGTAGGGTTACTCGTCTGGGAGCCTATAGCTGGAGAGGCATCGACATGAGGATTTGCGTCGGATGGAGGGTTGCAATAGGGAGGATGACGATGATACCCAAATGGTAATAGTGAGGAAGCCCCCAGAGGTTGACACTGATAACTAAGAGGGCCAGGCTCGGTTAGCGGAAAGATGTAAGTTGACGGTGAGAGCGAGACGTCGGCCAGAGTGTTGCACCCTAGAGGTGAAGTGGCTGGATGAAACCACTTATGTCCGTGGAATGCGGCTTCTTGAACGTGATGAACCGAGCCATGATCGGTCAATGTCTGCGGATGAAGTGGCGCGTGGCTCCCAACAGGTAACTTGGGCTCATGATTGGCGGCGCTGGTGAGTGAAATATTGAGAGACAGGTGGGACAAGCTGCTGTCGGCCATCCGTAACCCAGGGAACGATGATGCTGGACTGAAGGAAGGTGACTGGTCAACACCGGGACCGCCACTGAAGCCTGGTCCCGAGGGGACGGACGGGTTCTTGGAGGCATTGGACAAGCTTAAGCATGTGATGTGACTGGTCGCAAAAGTCGGGTCTGTGCTGCTCCCCAGAGCACCAGGTGAAAGCGGAAGTGTGACGGATGGATTGTTCAAGTGCCCAACATAATCTCCGGGGTAAGCTGCTTCTTGGGGTCGATAATGTTGGTACTGCTGATTGTTCCCAGAGTCAGTCCAGCTGCCGTGGAAGGCCGGAGAAATCTCCGCACACGCGTGCCAAAACTCGTGGCTGTCCCGTCCGTTGGCCGGCTGCGAGCGATCGAGGATACGCCGGCCGTGTGCATCCAGAGGCCAGGCATCTCCGCCGGAGGAGATGGTAGGCCAAAAGCCGGGTGGCCTCTTGACACTGCGAGCGTCTACATCAATGGGGCTGGCAGAGCGCTTGGCAACGGGAGTGGTCCAGGCCGGTTGCTGCACGGAGCGTAAATGACGTTAGCACACCCAGTTCCAGAAAACCGGGGCAAGGACGATCGCCAGCGAAACTTGCGACAGAAGCACAGGTAGGGAAGCTGTAGGCGGTAGAGAGGGATTGAGGGGCGAAGGGGCTGACAGCAAACGAGCGTACAAAACGGGACAGAATAGGAGGGGTGTAATCACGAGCGAAGGAGCCACCACCTCCCAACCAGGTCGGCCCTCCATATCGACTGCTGTCACCGGTTCAAACATCAATTAAGTGACAGGTAACCGACCCAAGCAAGGCCGCTGGACTCGAGCCGAGTTCGATGGTCGGTCTGTGAGACGTCTGCCCAGCGTGTAGGTAGCTCTCACTACAGCCAAAGCAGCATGATACGCGGGACGCAGCAAGCCAAGCTCCTCCCCGGCTCAAAGTAACGGCAGACACCACAGCCAGGGTCCAGGTGTCGATTGCTTGTCAGATGTGAGACAGCCGGGGTCGTCGTGGAACCTCTCTGGCAGGGCGCGGGCGCTCGGTTCGCACGATGGAGAGCAAAGACGAGGGAAACCGGTGAGATCTACAGTCGATGAATGGAACGAGCGAGGCGCCGTGGGTTGCACATGACGCGAGTGTACGGGCGCCGAAGAGCAGGGGGCTGCTAGATTGCTACCAGCAAAACACTCGCCGGGTTCAAGTTGTGGACTCACTGGACGGTTTTACACCTACCGAGGCAGTAATACCTTATCCAGCGATCTGCCGCTAAGACAACACATACTGTATCAGCTCTGCTTGCTTTGCAACCTTCCACTTCTTCTCAAACACATCCTGTAGCCGTTCCGCGGGATGTTTATTCCTTAGATTTCTGGCACAGACAGAGGCTCATACCGTACCTGGGACGCAATAGACAGATACAGTCGTTAGTCTACTGAAGAGACGGATCGCTGTCCACGGTACGCAGCGGGAGAACCAACAAAGAGAGGGCGGGAACCCGCTCCGTCCCGCCAACGTTCGAGTTTATTGTTCGGTAAGGTGGGCACGATATCAGCCCTCGCTTGCTGAAAGGCCGGGCTGGAAGCCGTGACGACTCCAAGTATTCCACCCGGGATTGCGACTATCAGCCTGGACCAACCGAGGTGACAATCCAACAGTGACCTGATGCAAGGACGACACGGTTCTCGAGACGCAGGAAACTGTCAATTAGCCGTCTGGGCATGGTCATCGCACAACGAGGTAGGAAAGGAGTAGGAAGGTAGGCAGGCAGTTCATTGAAGCCGGTGTGTGGAAAGAGCGCACAGAGCCAGAACTGATTGGATGGCGTAAACCAATCATGGCGCGACTTTAGATAGCTCAGGTTGAGGAAGGTGCATCAAAGTAGCATTGGATGATTGTTGAAATGCTCTTGCGCTTGGCAAAGGTACGTACCCATGGTAGAGAGGTACCTACCTCACGATGCACGCAAGACATCATGGTGCCGAGGTCAATCGACTTCTTAACGTCTTGGCCCTGAACGTCATCAACACAGGCCTTTGGAGAATACAACCTTATACACATGTGCATGCTGTACGCCACTTACAGACAGGTTCCGATACAGGCAATACCACCTCAATCTACCTAGAGGTAGGTACGTTGGGCACGCACCGCCATACGGGAACGAACAAAACATCTTACATCAAACACACCGTTACACACGCTTGCATAAAAGTCAGAGGGGAACTATCAGAGATACCCGGTCAATCTCTATCCACATAGAGGCTCTTATCTGTTACGAGTAAGGCGAGCTGCAGTGTTCCAGACCTGGCATGGGAGCCACTCTCGGACGGATGAAGCAGATGTTGCACGCATCTTGACCTGTGCATACACACCGGATATAGATGCAAGCTTCTCTGCAGGGGTTGTTGGCTGGTTTGTCTCTCATCGCCCTGGTCCAACTCTTCAAAGGCACATGTTGCGGGTGATAACCATTAGCAGTGAGGATAGGATGAAGCATGACACCATCAAATATGCTAGCAGGTAGGTACATCATCTTCTTCGTCCAGCAGCGTGTGATCGAAGTCAAGTGCCGATGTTTGCAAAGATGGGAGGGTCTGGAAAGATGTGGAGGAGAGTTGGTGTTATGGATCGTTGTCCCTGTGTCGGACGGCCGCGGAGGAACATAAATCAGATTGGGACAAACAGAACTTTTGATTCTGATGGAATTGACTTGACAATAAACCTACTCAGCCGTACCCGCGGCTAAGGGCAGACATACGCACCTTACCTAAAAATGGGGGCTTCCCGCGTGCTGTGTCACACCCTTTTTCAACCGTCCGATTCAGTTAGGTAGTAGTCGGATCTCATGACTCTTGTAGAGCCATCTTCATCGATACTGCCCATGCCTCAGGAAAGTATACTGGCCCCCATCCTGGTTTCTCAGCTCACCGGTCTCAACTGGTTGGTCGGCCGACGCCCAACTGCATCACTGCAAACAGACGGTTTATGTACTGTTGGACTTCACGCTTTCCTCCGGGTTGACCATACCATGTCTGAGAGGTGACATTGGTCTTGGACAAGTTATGACCGGGCCACTAGAACGATGATATCGGCAGGCTTTTCCATCAATCGGGGTTGCACGTGGGCGATAATTCCCATGGCTTAACCCGTACCTTGAAGATGGCCTCATGTACGAGCAGGGTTACAAGTATGACAACGTGTCTTACTTCGAGCTTCGGCTCGCCATACGCACCTCTGGGCTGCTGGCAACCACCTGCAGTGGCATGACCGGGTGATCATTCGCGACTGATGGCGGATGGAGCAGAGGAATCTGGCTCGGTTTACCCCTGTTATAGACCACCTACGCAGTCTGACCCGCAGTGACACATTCTGGACACCCTCTCCGCACGGCCCGAGGGATCAATGCCACACCATAATCGGGCGCATCTGGCCCATCATGGCTGTAGCTTGCGTATCAGAGACATGGTCCACACTGCTCCGGCCCGGTCCCGGTTGACCACCACCATGAACTCTCCAAGACAGATGATGGTCTTTGACTGGCAGGGGTTTTTGCTGGGCTCGCTTGGTATTGATCGCAATCGACAGCTAGCCATGCTATGACTCCTATCGGATGCCCTCCGGGACCACAGCACTGCGGTCAGACAAGGAGTTAACGGGTTTGTCATGCTTAGGTCGCCAATCTTCATTGCACAAGACACTGATGGCACTGCATGACGATGTCGAGGGCACAATGGCATACTGGTAGCAAAACATGCTCTCACCGGGCTCCCTGCGAGCTAGCACCATGAGGACGACAAGTTGGTGAGAGATTTATCAGCGGTCGTGGATGGGAATAACCGTTTTGGAGCTCGATGGCTTCCTCCGTCCCTTGCCCTTGCGACCCCAAGATTCAGTGCTAGCTTCCAACCTTCAATCACCTGAGATCCATACATTGCCGTACACGGCGGGCCACCGTGTCCAACGTCCTGCCATTGGTTTGGCAGCACGGGGTGTATACATTTGTCTCATGCCAATTCCAACACCCTTACATCGAGTAGCGGTAATCCCTTGGCCCGGCACACGTCCAAGAAAGGAAAAGAAGAAGCTAGAGTAGAGCCACTAATGGGATCCTGCTCATCAACTAGGAACTAGCTCATCTTCACCTCTGCTAGCGCATACATAGACTTCCCTCCAGGAGCAGTGACAATGGCCTGCTATCCATGGTTGAACCATGGTTGACCACTCCCGGAAGCGCATGCTCTGCAGATGCAACATGGTCCATCTCGCTAGCCAGTTGTCACCGGTTTGACAATGAGCTATTCTGTCGCTAACGGCGTCAACAAGACGTCGTGGGCCATCGTGATTTGCTGTCGCCCCAAGATGGGGGCAGATCTCGGTGGCTTCAGACGTAGAACTCTCTGCAGTGACGCATGCTGAGGCCCGCAAGGTGCCTCCCTCAGATACCTACCTTGTACTTGGTAAAGCCTGGTAGGTCGAGGTTGAGCGCAACATCGGGTTGCGTTTGGACTTGACAGGCCCGCTGAAGAATCGATGCAAAAAGGTTGGGAAGGGGCGGTGTTGAAAATGCTCTCAGCTCCCACCTTCCAGGTCCGTAGAATTCGTGCCTTCCTACTCAGTCGAGCCTCCCGGAATCACCTACTTTGGTTCCCTCACACTGCGTGCCAACTTGTGTCTTCGTACTTTCAAGACACTTACTCGCGTTATAACCAAGTCCGCGGAGCTCAGCTTCACCCTTTATTCTCTCTTGTCAGTCAGATATCGTGCATGTTCCAGACCTCCAGTCCCAACCACACCCGGCCATGGCAACCCAAGACAAAGAGATGGCTGTTGAGCGGTCCACTATACCCGCCCAGTCCCACCCAATGACCAATACTGGCCACCACACCACTAGCCCCGGAAGTGCGGTGCCTGTGCTGGATCTCTCCCCCGAAAGTATTGTCGTAATCGAACAGGAACTCCAGCGGTGGAAAGGCAAGTCCACAGTCCACTCTTTGCTTGGGCAACCCTATCCGCAGTCTCTGGAACGATGAACTAACGTGATGATGCTATGTCCGTTCTCTAGGACTCGGACTCGACGGCGATGAAATCTCGTCCGCCAACTTCGGTCTGCCAACACCCATCAAGGAGATTCTCCTTCGTGGTGCCGACATCGTCCATGGGGAGTTCGGCGTCTGCATCTTGCGAGGGTTGGATCCGTCCTCGTACTCAGCGGAGGACAACCTGTTGCTCTTCCTCGGACTCGCGAGCTACATTGGAGACGTCAGGGGTGTCCAGAATCGCAAGGGAGACATGATCGGTACGTTCGAATGACGGCAGTAACTCCTTCTCCACTGTCCTGTGTCGACTCCATATCGTGGTGGTGGTGGTCGATGCTGCTGAAAGCCTGTTGATCCCATGTCTCTAACTCATATCCACATAACAGTCCACATTACGGATTCGCTGCAATGGAATGTACCTCATTCGAAGCGTCACGGTATTCATACCAACGGCGGTCTGGTCAGTGGCCCTCGGACTTGGTGCTGAATTCTTGCATACTTGGCAAATGCTGACGGAGAAGCATGTTGTAGCCTTTCCACAACGACATGGGGGCCGATATCCTGGCCCTCCAGGTTAGACAATGTGCCACGGAAGGAGGACATACCTATGTTGCTGCCGCCCGGGACATCCTGACCAAGCTCACCGGCTCCCGTCCTGATGTGGTCGATGTTCTATGTCGGTCTGACTGGCCACTCCAGGTGTAGGTACCCCCCGGCCCCTTGTCGTTGCCTCCGCTCTTGGAGTGATCTTGATGGACGCTACGAGTCCAGCCGTGACGAGGCAAGTTTGTAAGGGATCCCGTTGACTGACCGTTGTGGGCACCGTGGGACAGGTCTAGCAAGCCAGTCCAGATCATCCGCGCACCCCTTGCTAAGACACACAACGGACATGTCATGTTCAGCCTCGACCCCGGTCGGCTGGGACTGCACCCAAGCATGGCCCTCCCTACCGACAACGAGGCCTCTCCATATCTCACACCCGAGCAACACGAAGCTCTGTCGATCATGAATCAGCTTGCGGCTGAACAGCAGATTCGCCTCGATACACAACCTGGAGACCTCGTCTTCATCAATAACTGGGCTTTCGTGCATGCTCGCGACCCATACACAGATGGTGAGCAGGACGCTCAATCCCGACGTCATCTCGTGCGTCTTTGGCTCCGAAACTCCAAGCTTGGTTGGGACATCCCGGCTGCCATGAGAGCTCCATGGGAAGCCGCCTATGGGTCCGAGGGATTGGGTGACCACAGCAAAGCGTCAGCCATGCGAGGAAATTACCCTGTCGACCCTGCACCGGAATATACAATCCCCAAGTACACCTCTGGCTCGGCAGCCTTCCTTCTCGAGTAAGCAAGACAAACACAGGCCCGAGTTCCCGGTAACTCGGACATATAGGGCGGTGGTGAATACTGCCCTGCCATGTGAGTCTGCCTTCCTCGACGGTTACGTTGTTGTCGCATGTCTAACAACACCATCTGTCTTGCTAGTCCTTACTCAATCGTTTTGCTGTGGACGTGCTTATGGAATGAACCTCGAGGCCACTCGTTTGTGATTGTTTTGTGTTTCCTGCCCTTCTCTCCTTCCTGTCTCTCGAAGCGGTCTTCTGCACCCACTGAACAAGAAAATAAGCACAAAAGAACAGTCTCTGGTTACTGCAACTCAACGTCTAGGGGTTGGAGATGTTGCAGTAAGAAAGTTCTTGCTCCGGAAGCAGAAAGCTGGGCCATCGCTGTGGGGGGCTGCCCAAAGATGGGCGTTGGCACCAAAAGCGGGCCTGTACAGTCCCTAACTATCACGTTCGACCTACTAGCTACCAGTACCTAGGTATGTTGTCCAATGGAGTATGCAGGTTCATTGGTCAAGCCGTTGGAGTGATAAATCACTCGCCCAGGGTTGTGCCTGATGCTCACGTGTTATGGCGGTGTAAATACGTCTACAGGACACGTAAGGGGAAATGCCGTGTCGTGTCGTACGCAGTAGTTATTTTGTGGCACCAACTGGGCGTCCAATAACTGGTTCCCCTGCATGACCTAAGACCATCGATCATACTTCGGGGGTAAGGTACGCACAAGGGTATGGGAGTGGCTTGTTACCTCTTGTTCGCAGGCGCTGACCGTGACATTAGTGGCGCTAGTCCCGTCCCCTAGGCACCTGCCCCAGCTTGACTGCCGGCATGCATGTCTGAGTGATTCGGGGCAGACGACCCCGACCCTATCCGAGTACCCACAGACAGATTTCCATGCAACAAAGGGGCTGGATTACTGGCGATGCTCCATAACCGGGCGTGCTCGGCACCAGCATCGCGGTGGCACTTCTTCAGTGCTGATGGCCAGGCTTGGACAAGATCAGACGAACACGGAGGATCCTCAGAGCTAGCCGATCCAGACATGATCTTGTGTCCAGCCAGCCCTCGCCAGCCCTCGCCAGCCCTCGCCAGCCCTTCTCGTATAACGACATGGTGGGCTATTGAGCAAAGCGGAACCACAGACATATCACGCACGCTTCAGGCTCAAGCCCGCGCGCTTGCGAACATAGGTCAGCACCGGTCGGCCCAGGTCAGTTACGCATTCACATATCCTTTAGGTGAGCGTCTCATGCAGTGTCTGGATTTACAAGGTCAAATAGCATCATCGTATATGGCTCATGCAAGCCGTAGGAGCTACCAGGTCCGGTTCCGTTTGAAGCTGTACGCATAGCTGAAAGGCTCGACCCGGACCAGCGAAACAGACAATCTCTACGCAGTAAGGTACCTAACCTTGGAGCACATAAGAAGGTGGGCCCTTTGGGTTTCTTGGGGCCATACGTTGTCTCTAAACATGGTAGTCATACGATAACAAGCATACATGTATATCCCACTCCGGCCTCATCTCATAATGAAAAACATGCATATCGACTTCGTGTGTGCTAGGATAATTTAGTGGTGCCATGAGGATTTCGTGCTTTTGACCTGGAAATGCACCCTACCAAACCTGAAGACTGAGCTGAGGTCAAAATCGAGGAACACTTCGGTAGCCTGTAGCTGTACCCCGTAGGTAGGTACCTGCACCTGGCTTAAGACTCCTTGAAGCTTGGCGCGGCAAACGGGTTTCTTCACACGTGGCGGGTCCTCCCGCCCCATGATCGCGGCGCGATTAGATAACAATTTAACACTTGTTGTCTTCAACCACAATATGTAGGACTGAAGAGCCGAAACGACGATAGCTCACTTGCCTGACATACATCCTTGCCCGACATACATCGATTCTACTTTCTACATCAGATGACGAACTGGAAATTGGTGCTATTCCTTTTTCTCTCCTGTTTCTCGCAAGACTACGTCGAAAAGTGCCACGCGATTTAATCGAAATTTGACTACACCCTTCGTTGTCTTTGTGCAGCATCCAACCGCAACAAACGGACTTATCATCCAACCGCGAAACCGCAACCGTCACCATGTCGGACCTCGACACCTTCACCCTCCTTCCACTACACATGGACCCTCAGTCCAAGGCTATCTCGTCACAACCTGGTTTCTCCACACGGACGTTGGATGCCGAGCTTGCGTCGCTGAACGCTTTGCACCGCGCCATGCTCGGACTGGAGGGCAACCAGACGGTGCCTCCGCCACCGATTCCAGTCAACCAGAAGCGCAGCGCCCAAGTAAACAAGCTGCGCGCCTCCGGAAACGACGAGTTTCGCAAAGGGAAGTTCGCAGAGGCCATCAAGTTCTACACATTAGGGCTGCAGATGGCCTTGACGAGGCCAGCGTGGGAGCCGAGCCAGCTGGTACGGGAAGAGGTGGCCGGGCTGTACGCGAACCGAGCGCAGGCACATATGGCCTTGCAGAATTGGCCTGAAGGCGCAGTGGATGCCGAGTGCTCCGTGGAGGCAAAGAAGGGAGGGAATGCGAAGGCCTGGTGGAGGAGAGGCCGGTGCTTGGTGGAGATGAGCAGATTGGAGGAGGCCAGGGATTGGGTTAGCAAGGGACTGGAGATGGAAGGAGAGGAGAGGGAACTGCTCGAGTTGCTGAAGGATATCGAGAAGAGAATCGGCAAGGAGAAAGGAGCCGGTGCTTGATTGCCGCTGTGAGCGAGGCCAGACAGTGTCTCTCTTTGTCCTTTCTTTTCCAGTTACGATGCTATATTACTTGATTGACTCCCATGTTTTAGCAAGCATTCATCGCGGCTTGTATGTCTGTATTAGCCCAGCTCGAGCCGGAGCGAACCTGTTCTTTACTCATAAGTTTCTCATCATGGCGTTATACTCGGCGGGGTTCAAGGCACGCGAGGGGGGCGGGATCGGTATGGGTTGCTAAGTGTGTGAAGATATCGTCGATAACTGTTCGTCCTGACAAGAAGCGGTCCCCCGCACTGCTGCTCCCTTGGTAGTCAACTCTGTGCTAAAGCAGGAGAATGAGTTGACTGGACGTGGGTGTGGGATCAAGCCCCAGCAGCTACTTATTAGCACCTAGCTTTCCACAGCTTCCTTACATGTCAATCCCGGGTTTCGATTTGAAAGATAAACACAACGCCTTGCCACGTGGTATAGTCAAGGAAGGTCCAGAAACGGTTTGATGATGGAAAGTCGGTCAGGCTCCAAGCAAGCCGAACAGCAGCATATAGTACTGAGAAACACGAGAAAACACAAGGAAACTCCGGCGCTCCGCTTAATCAAGGCAGGCGTTGATGCCCTGTACTCCTTCTTTGGCCCGCCGTGTACCGCGTACAGGACGAGCCCAACCCATACGGCGTCTGATTCAGGCATTCTCTTTCTCCGACAAGACGTCGTTCGTCTTTGGGGCGCGCTTCCGCATGACGGCATCCTGGCTGGACATCCTTCGATCTAGTGCTCTCTCGAGTTTGGCCCCAAGGGCGAGTTTGCTGAGATTGTCCACTTTCTCCTCCGACAGAGCGACTCGCTGTTGGCTCAAGGCCTTGTTTTCCATGCGGTTCAGTCCCTTTTCAATATCCTGTATTTCGGCCGTCGCGCTGTCGGATGTGTGCACCGTGGGCGTCATACTGAAGGTACTATATCGAATCGAGGTGCGGTTCTGCCAGAAGACAGTGAGCATTGAACCAAGTTAGGTGTCGTCGCGCAGGCGTGCATTCGCAAGACAAGATCGGTATGATTGATAACGTACCGAGGAGAGCATGATTGGGCGCGAAGAGTCCACTGATGTAGGCATGTTTACGAGAGGGAGAGAGAGAGAAGCGGTCGTAGCAGTCAATAAAAGGAGCAGGTAGACCCTCTTCGATGTTTTTTTCCCCGGGAACCAGGCAAAACAAGACAGTCGACGTCGTCAGGGACCCCCGGCTCTGCGTGGGTATGTGAGGCTGTGAAACACCAGTAGATAACAAATGTGTCGTAAAGGGATGGCCAACTCCACAGTCAAGTCGGAGCAGCTGCCAAGGTAAAATAAACGTTACTGTTTCTACTATTTTGAGAGCTGGTTGATTGTCGAACGATATGGCAAAATGGATATATCATCCGTGCTTTTCGGTGCAACAGAAAGAGCAGATCAAAGCCAGCAAAGTGACAGACAAGGAATAAGCCAAAGCTGACAGGAGTCGCAGGGGTTGCATGAAGAGGCTGTCAACAGGAGGTGACTGTTTCACGAAACGTGCAGATCCCAACTTGCATAAACATTAGATCTACAAAGTGCCATGTGGCTTTTGTACGCGCCATGCAAACAGCCGCCAACATGGATTATGCTAGGTTTAGTACCTGCCAGGTCGGTGTATGCTCTATGAACGTGCCATCGCTTGCTTACAATCAACTTGAAGTATCGCGCTGTACTGTGTCAGATGACTCGGACTTTGGTCCATGGATGGTCGTACCTGCCCTGGTTGGTCTGGGCCATGTGGAGGTTGTGGAATTTAGCCCCTAAGGTACCCTACAGAACTTCCGTCTCTTTTCATGACTTAGGCTCACTCACTTGCTTCCCACAAATGCGTCAATGATCCTGCGATACATTGTCAAGCTATCGGGACGCATTCTGCACGTGGCTTCTGTGGCTCTCGGTAGGTCCCGTGTCGATCAAAGCAGACAGACAGCAGGCTGTGACCCAGATTGCCACTTTTTGCCGGCGGCCATATTGTAACACGGGCCGTATCAGACAGCCAGGACCCCGAGTTTTCGAATGAAGCGAAGCCCATCGACAACGGGGCAAACTATACAGCATCGCTGTGGTAACGTCGGAAGAGGCTTGTGAGACTAATGAAAGATGAACACAACGATTGCGATCGGGGCTTCCACAACTTCTCATGTATGTGTTGCAAAGATCGGTACTAACCATACACGCCTATCTCGCGGTATTATCCTGATACTAGATCTTTCCTGCCACCTCAGACGCAAGGCCACGCCAACACAAGCAGCCAGTCCAGCAAAAGAAAGGGTATGAACGAACAAACTGCGACAGGTTGGTTGGAATGCAGACCACGACTTATAGGCTTCTGAGAGGTGGTAGTGGTGACAGACGCCTAGATGCACTGCGAAACACACAACTCGAAACCAAGAACGATGGCAGTAAGTAGTTGTTGGGCCTTGTGTGACATCAAGATCTTCATGCTATCGACGGCCCATCTTCCAAAAGGGCGAATTCAGGCGATGGTTGCCAGGACCAGGGGTCCAAAACCCTCTCCTTGTTACCCAATCATTGTGACATGTCATGTGGTTTGACGCTGGAACCACCCGTGTCCCAACCGCCGTTGCCGCCAGCTGGCTCGCACTGAGGGCAGCAGATGTGCTCGCAACGCACCTGGCTTCCTTCGATGAGCATGACACAGCTGCAGCGACCGGTCTGATTCCAGCTTTTGCCGCACCAACAGCAGTTCCAACACCGGTTTTTCTGCTCAAACGGGCAGCTTCCCGCCAAGGGACAGCGCGGAGACAAGGGCGATTGCGAGAAGGATGCCGGGTCGGACGCATAAGATGGCGGCGTCGGATAAGGGGAAGATTGAATGGTCATGTTTGCACAAGGCCGCTTGCCGTGGCTTTTGTTGCAGGAAGACAACTTGGACTGCTGACCATGCTTGTTCTTGGACGAGCTGGATCCCGACCTGGGGGATTTGTGCTTGGATGACGACGAGGTGGAGTGCTTGGACGACGGCGAGCTGTCCGCGGTGGCGTCAGCACAATAAACGGTCTGTGTTTTGACATGCTCGCACGGCAGGGTGTAATGGGTTTGGTGGCACATTGCTGAGTGAAGAGGACCGATGCCTTGGCTTGCACAGTTGATAAGGCTGACCCGAGAGGATGGACTGCAGGAGTCTTTGACTTAGCCGGGCAGTTTCCCGCTTCCTTCCCACAAAGGAGTCGTGGCAGAAATTTCTTCCACTCACCTCTGATGCTATGCGTCCACCGCCGAACAATCTCTTTGCAGAGTGCAGGTGTGCCTCGAAATATCTTGTGTTACTAAAAAACAAAAAGCCCCGGAGTGTGTGGTCTTGTCCTTGTTGAGGAAAGAACAGTTTTTGGTTCTCGAGACGAGTTCTTTGGCGAGGCACGTCGGTGGTTGCATCCGAAGCTGGGTTATGCTGATTCCGAGTCCCAACAGCACGTCGAGGAGCACGTCGAGGTATGGATTAAAACTACTTATACCCAGCAAGTGGTCGCGCAACGCTATACGCACCTTCTCAGACTCTCAGCGGCGTAGTTCTGCTCCATCGGCTAGCAGGTCTCGATCATGAGTATCCTCCTGTCACGATCGTCAACCGCAATCTAGAAAGAATCCTTGGGGACATCCGAGTCCTGCTCGGTGATTCAGGCTGCCCAACCCGCGCAACTTCATCTCCGATAAATACATTTATGGGACCATGTTGCTCACATCAAGAGTCTTCCCGTGCCCCGTTCGCAGTGAGGCCTGCTTGAATGCCACATCACGGCCTTGTGTACCCGACACCAGCTACAATATAGGAATGGGCTATCCTTGAGCTTGCTCTGATATCGACGGTGGACGTCACCCTGAACCTCCTCAGTGAAGGAACTCCATCACGTATGGTCAGGCGTGCACCGGGGAGCCTTCTGACTTGTGTGACTGAAAAGTGTTTTCGTGTTCTCAGTCCAACTGGCGTTACAGGCCCAACCGAGACGATCCGAGACTTGACAAATCCATCAAGAACACCACTGTAGCACCCAGCACGCGACAGAAACACACGACGAGGAAGACTTCTGAGATCATACACGAAAGCAAACAAGGTAGCACTTTGCCTAACATATACAAGCCGGCCCTCGATAATCAGGCCGTTCGATCATTAGGACCCCTGAACTTGAGCACCATCGCCTACCCATGAAGAGGTTGCTGCTGACGGCTTGTTGCGTGGCGAGTGAAACATTAGATCAAGGATTCTGCATCGGGAGCCGTGGATCTGAAGATTGACGTGAGGATCTGGAGGAATCGAGCTCCAGCCTAAACGAATTGTCTACTGCTAAACTGGCCATGTTTGTCAGTCGTCATCCTGATCACTGATGGAACCGGTCCATCTCTTAGGACCCCGGGACTCCAGGCAAGGACAACTTTGGCCCAAATACCAGGCTCGAGCAAACGTTCGAACGGCACCCCAGAACGGCATCCCAGGACGGCACCCCAGGACGGCACCCCAGTGGACTTTCGCAGTCTGACAAAACCGATTGGATTTTCTCATCTCCAATCCTCAACCCCTCCCCCGATTCCTTCACAATCTCGAATACTGACTATGATTCCCGGGCTTTGCTTACACCCAAGTACTCCGGTCAACGGTGTGTCCTCCACAAGGATCGTGTCAATCAGCTCTTGTCCACACCAGACACGTTGACTACTGTCCAGCATGCAAGTCAAACTCTCTCGCTCAGAGTTGTGGCGGAGCCTCAGCGGTGTCGTCTGGCATACAATCCATACAACAGACGTGATAGCAGAAGGTATCAGGAACCTGGCGCATGCGGTGCCTGCACCATCGGTATCGGTTGCCCCCACGCTGGCACCGACAGCATTTCCAGTGTCCATTAAGTTGCAGGAGGCGGCACGTACCGGATGCGCAGTCGGGAGAGGGCAGACAGCCTCCTGTTGCACACGGGTTGTTGTAATCGACGCTCTGCGAGGGATCAAAATACAGGTTGCCACATGGTATCCGGCTGAGCTGTCGGCTCGGAGACTGTGACATGAGGTTTCCACTTGTCGTCGTGCTGCCAGTTGCGGCGAGGTCGCTGTCGACCCAGGTGCCAGAGGGCGACGTTGCGTTCGTTGATCCGGTTCCCTGTGCATATACGGCCGTTGCTGCTTGGCAGAAGGCATAATGTACAACTATATCCACAGGTCGGCCGCACGCTTCGCTGTGATGGTGGTGAAGATAGTAGTAGGTGCACATCTTGGCTTGTTCTGTGTCCTTCTCTCTACGATTCATCTGTCAGATGAGCTAGACACGCCCGGGTTGGCCCTCTCACCAACGGACAGAAACCGAAGCTCAAGGGCTAGCCGTCGCTTGCAGGTTGGAAAGAGGATACCAGCTGCTTTCTCTGTGTCGAGAGTTTTGTCTTGCCCTGCGGGGGCTCGATGCCACACTGTTCGTCCCAGCGAAAACTCTGTGCTGGTAGTGACGCCTGATCAGAACGTGCTGGGGTGTGTTACAAGGTTCTGTAGCACGGAGGTGCTAAGTTGATGGGTGTTGAGTTGGTTATGAGCCGATCGGTCGCCGGCTGCTGGGTCTTATATCCCGTTGGGTTTTCAGCAACCAGCTGAGATGGAGGTGCTCGCGTCAATGTTTGGAACGGAACATCATTCTTTCCAATCGGGGCGGAGCTTCCTCTCTGACGTGTTATGCAGACAATGCCTCACACCTCCCAACTTGGCAACTCATTTTTGGGTCCTCCGAACGGTAAATCACCGCGACCGAAGAGCATGGCGGTGGGATCTCCACAACCCATTGTCCCAGCGGCTGCTTGAAGGGCGACACACGAGCCCAGAAGAAAAGTTTCAGCGGAGAGAAGGCTCCGTGACTGCTCAATAATTGACCGCCATTGTCCAACGTTTAGTGTTGGATGTGATGGCCAAGGGACCGACGACGTGCTCGGGCATACATAACATCTATTGCAACCTGTAGTCTTGACTTCCAAGACCACCGCGGGCGGGCCAGCCAAGTCTCATTAGCATGTGGGTGGCTGTGAGTCAAGTGACACACCGGACCCAAGAGGTCGCGAAAGTGCACTCAGCCTTGCATACGATATGTCACCCAGTTGTTCTCGGAAGGCTGGATCCCTTTCAACAGAGCCTGTACAGCACCCATGTCTGTACAACACCCGCGTCAACAAGGCAGAACATTGGGTGTCAAGATAGGAGGGATGGGATCCATGCCCGTGCGAAAAAGGTGTCTAGCCGCCGTGAGCCATATGGTCGCTACTGTGCCGAGTTCGTCTGATCCATCTCCAACGCCACTCGGTCACGGTTGTCTCACCAACAACCGCATGGGGTTGATCGGCTCACACACCCGACGTAGCCCCTGAGACTGCTTTGTTGGAATGACCGGTTGTTGAGACGTCGGTGGCCATAGGTGTTCTGGGTGCCAATCGCTCCTGAAGAAGCTTCTGTCTAATTGACCTCCAGTAAGTCTGCACGGTAACCGGACGTTGATAGGTTAATGGGTCAAGTCAAGCCCGTACTCTGAGGTCGAGCCTCCTACAGGGTAACCCTAGTGGGAGGGTGCGTGAGTCGTCACTAGTGTGGGTAGTACGCTGCCGTGAGCATTCCTGTACGGTCGAAGGAGAAACGTGGGTAACGCATGGCTAGGCATGTGTACCGACTCTGCAGGCCCCGGGCGAGTTGAGTCGTTCTATTCATGGAATGGAGCACTTTGACAAGCCCTGGTTGGCGCCCTGGTGTCGCACCAAACTCACAATCCTGAGACTCCTGTTCCAGCCCATGTTGACCCTAGCTTCCACGGTGAGAGCAAGATCGCGGTGGCATAACACAACCGGGCGGGATCATGGGGCGCCTACTGTTGAGTTCATGGGGTGAGCAGCTACTCCGCCAACCTTCGACATCTCACCATGTGAGTCGAAACTGAAGTCAATATTATCACGCCATCCCCGTGTCTAGGTACCGCTCTGTCTACTTTTTAGGCCGGTCTCCGTCCGGACTGCGAGACTGTAAAACGGTGTCCCAACCAAACTTGATTCAGGAACCACGCTTCTGCAATACCCCTTGCACTTTCGCAATGAGTCGTGCCGTATTGCCAGAGGAAGCTTACGTGGACACGCAGCACAGAGTTTGTGAGGGTTTCTACTTGTTCCAAGCTGGAGTATTGGTCGTGGAAGGGCGGGTATGTTCCCAGTAACTCCTCTTGGTCGTGCATCATCCCTTTCACTATCACCCGAGCCTTGCAACCACCGCCAATGCTGTCTCTACAATGTAGAAATTCTCATTGCATACATCCGATTCGAAACTTCTGATGTGGCCGGCTGCGATCATGTGTACCAACCTTGCGTGCTGTTCATATGCCTCACGCCGTGACCACCCCTTCCACGGGCATGTGGGCTCACGCCTCTCATGACACGTGGCATGCTCCTTTACTTCCCGGAGCATCGCCGAGAAGATGATGCATTTGACCGCCTTACGCACGAGTGTCACGGTGTATGTATGTTTCTATCTAGCCCTGGAGAGGCTTTTGGTCACCCCGGTCAAGACCGACCAAGTTCGTCCACTCAGATATCTGACTACCATGTTGAGACAGGGGAGGCATCCTGCGCAAAGCAGGTGCTAACCCTGAAAAGGCGCACTGATGGTGCCGGAGAAGCTCCCCCCCCCTGCAAGTTCCGACCACACGCCATCATGGAATTCAAGGATGAACCGCTTTGGCATGTTTTCATACGCCTCAACATCTGCTCAAATATCTGACAACATGTCTCTAGTCTCTCCCAAGACCTACCATGAGGTATCTATGAAAGACTTCCGCCAGACCGAGAGCATGATGAGTGTTGCAGATGACCCGCAGAAGCCCCTATCGACAGCTGTCTGGGTGTGAATGGACCGACTGGTTCACTATTCTGGGCCCTGTGTATCCTTGCACATGGTCAGGCTAGTCCGAGCGGCCCATGGGGATGGGCGCCGTGGCATCAGGGGGATTATTGACAGCGATACCAGGTAACATGAAAAGGGAACTGGGAGTTCGAAAAAAATGCGGTTGATTGTCTGTCAACCCGTTCTGGATGGGTTGCAGCAGATTTAGCCGCATGGTGCGGTGCGAGCGGCAGTTGGAAAGTTGCACAAGCTCCCCTGCGCCGACCATCTGGGTATGTAACGGCTATTTACAGTCCATGTCATTATTAGATATACCCAACCGATCGAGGCATAGAAGAACGAGCATATCAGGGGCGTTGTGGTAACATGTCTCATCATTTAAACCGTATCTCCACGAAGAGAGAGTTCAAGTTGCTGTAGCGCTGTTCCTCACCAAGGACACCTTCCGGAAGCAAAGCAAGGCGACACCAGCTTTGCAAACAATGGTGATTTTCACGTTGACAGCGGTCTTGCTAGGCTTCCTTGCTAGGAACGCCTTGGCTCAAGGGACACCCCCAGCGGGATGCTGCGCGACAGCAGCCATGCTCCGTTTCGAGTGTTCCCGACTAACTATCGAACGTCTCGATCCCTTGGTAAATCCCGGGCTCCTGGGGACACCGCACAACCATCAGATAGTTGGCGGGAACGCATTCAATGCCAGCATGCCACCCGTCGACTACGACCCGGCCACAGAAAGCACATGCACCAGTTGCACCTTCAGCGAGGACTTCTCCAACTACTGGACAGCCAATCTATATTTCCAGGCTCGTAACGGAAGCTTCAAGAGAGTTCCTCAGCTGGTCAACCTGGGCTTGCGAGGTAGGGAGGGCATCACCGTATACTACATACCGCCCTATGACGGGAAGACAAAGGTCACAGCATTCAAAAAGGTCCGTACGGAGTCTACCGGATAGATCGAGCAAGATCTTGTCAGTCTTAACATTGCTCAGGGCTTTCGAATGCTGGTTGGAGACGCCATGCTCCGCCAAGCTCAAGGTCAACAGAAGCAACTCTGCCACAGATGCACCCCGAACGTTGCCCAAGACCCATTCGGAGGAGCACCATGCACGGGTGACGACACTGCATATCTGCCTTTGGAAAAGTGTGGAGGGGGGATTCGCACGACCATCACTTTCCCGACATGCTGGGACGGCAAAAACCTCGACAGTCCCGACCACAAGAGCCACGTCGCATACCCCAGCAGCGGATCCTTCGAGACGACGGGCCCCTGTCCGGCCAGTCATCCCGTCAGGCTACCGCAACTTATGTACGAGGTCATGTGGGACACGCGCCAATTCAACGACGAGGAGTGGCCTGAGAAAGGCAAGCAACCCTTCGTCTACAGTATGGGGGATGCGTGAGTCTCTTCGTCCCTCCCGTCTTCGCTATCGTGCGAGGCATCTGATGTTATGATACTGAACCCAGCCTCTACCCAGTACCGGATACGGCCAGCACGGCGACTACATCTTCGGGTGGAAAGAAGATGCCCTGCAGAAAGCTATGGATCATCGTTGCAGCGGAGATTCGTGTGCTGGAGTCATTAAGACACAGACGGCCGACGATGCCATGGCCTGCACGTTGCCACAAACTGTGCAAGAGAATATCGAAGGCTGTAAGTGCTTCTCTGCGCCACCTCGGTAGCAAAAGATTACCGTTGAGACGCTGTTGCTAACGAGGCAATCACCAAGGGATACCATCTCTCCCAGGTGGTGCGGCCATTACCTATTGATCAGTATCATCCAGCCTGTCACCGGCGCATTCAGTCAGTAGGGGTTGAGTCGGTAAAAGATCATATATGGATGAATCCAATCTCGATATAGTGCTCATGGGAGCTGCCCTTGGCCCAACCAAACATAACAGCTCACGCTGCTCAGATACTCTTGTTGGCGAGCAACATGACTACTACTTTAAAGGTCTTCCCGACACCTGTGGTGACATATCTATGGGAAATGTTACGCAGTACTAATCCAAGAACCACACCAAGCGCTGCTCGGGACCGGAAGTTGCTGAACCTGTTAAGTAGCGATTCCTGGGAATCTCCACGGCGGCAGCCTATATCGCACTTACAGCTCTGGAAACTTGCTACATCAGATTTGAACACAGCCTCAAAGTTCATCCCATGATCAACTACAACTCACACGATACCTAGAGCCTACATGCCGGATACCACAAGATAACCATACCTTGACAAGGGGGAAGCTACTGTCAAAGATCACGGCTCCTCCCCGATATTGTGTACATGAGAGTAGCCTTGAGCAACCGGCCTTAACACCAAAGATCGGTACAGTAAGTATTCGTTGCATCCATTCCGCTTGGTGTCTGGGAGTCTGATCTTGCAGTCGCACACCTTGAGATAAGTGCATATTTGCCGGAGTATCTTTGTCTGATCCCCTGTGATGTGAAGACTACATAATAGGTTAGCAAGCATCCCTACGCCGTTGGGCAGGGCATCAGACAGGTCAGATCACGCGATTCTATCACTACATGGCTTCCGAAATGATAGGCATGTCCAGCGCGCCAAGCAGCCTGATGCACTGGATAGAGGTGGCTGTTAGCGCAGGACTACAAAGCCATATAGCTTCTCCAGAGGAATGTGGCGGCATCGCTCCCGTTCCATTTCATCTTGCGCCTGTTCTATCCACCAACAGTGGTGACAGCTATACTGAACAGAGTCCTACCCACCACGAACTCTACCTTGACTTCGTTGGTAGGGCTGCTCATTCCGTTCTAACCATGTTCCAGCTCTTGATGCTGAGGTAGGAGCTCACACACACCCCCCCTTCATCTTCTATTTTCACCCATTGGAAACTACCCTTTACGCCTTCTGATTTCTTGACAAACCCTACCGACCAGATCACCGCACGCAGCGAGGCAGTGTGGCCCTACGTACACTCTGCCGTCGCATTCGAAACACAGACCAGGACACAATCGGAACGGAGGCAACGAGCATTGGAACCTCCCCACGCCGCCTTCTTAACACCACGATCGAGGTATCCTGCAACAAACGCTTTCCTGTCGTCTCAAGTCTGGTATATCTCTACATGAGCCTGTTATGACCAAGAAATCCACGCTATAAACCGGACCTGATTCCAGAACAATGAAAACAAGGAACATATGGCGGCCACCATAAATCGGGGGGCTAGAGCGGGACAGCTGATCATCATAACCCATGTTTGCGGTACGCGGCTAACGCAACACGAGGGAAGAGAGACGATGGACACAAAGAACCAGGTAAAATAAGAGAAGAACATTTCCGGCCCGCGACACAATCCAGAACGCCAAACCCGCCATTGCTCCCTCAGTGGACGTTGGCATGCAACAAAAAAAGGCCAAAGACCATGGCCAACACTAAGCAAAACCAAGACACGTGCTGGCCAAAACATGCCGCGAGGATCTTCCTCGTCGCTCAGCGTCAGTGACGTCTGTTGTCACCGCTGGACGAACCAAAATCGGGTTCCACCAAAAGCTTCTTATCTTTTCGGGCCTTGATCTTGAATTCGGCCATGAGTTGGATATGATCCGCTGGGAACCAATAGTGAGGAAAACCCGGAACGCGCTTGAGATAGTCTCGATCAGGAGGTCCGAGTAGCTGGATGACTTCGAGCGTGTTTGTCGAATACCATATGTAGTCAATGACCTCGGCAAACCCAGGCACGTAGTTGGTGAATGTTAGCTCGTCAGGCGTGCCATTTAGCGGGTGGTAAGCCGAGCGGAGGCTGAAAGGGTGTTCGATACCGTCCCTGGTAAAGCTTCCATATTTGTACGGGGCCAGCTCGGGATGGTCGGGGGCCACTCTGCCCTTGGAGAGGAACTCGTAGACACTACTCTCCGCCGTCGAATTGTAATCTCCGCACACGAACAAGGGTATATCCGTGTTGTTACGGTACTCCTGCGACGGTGCCGGCTCCGGGAGCTCCTTGACCTTGTATGTGTCCTGACCATCGCCACCCTCCTCGGATACTCTGGGCACCTGCTTGGTCTTCTTGTCTTGGATGTCGAGAGCCGGCCAGCGGGTGTAGCGCTCCGCCAACTTGGTGATGTACTCCATCAGAATGGCCGTTTGCACAAGTTTGACGTCAGCAAGCGTGGGTTCCCACGCCAGATGCGTACAGGCTACAATCATTCGGGCTCCCGTGCTCCTGCTCTCAAAAAGGCAGATAATGCCAATGTTGTCCTTGGGCATGACTCGGTTGAAAATGTCGGCGTGGCTCTTCATGTCGGGCCGGTTGATGGCGATGGTGGCGTAATCAACGAGCATGCTATCCAGAAGAATGAACTTGCTTTGTTTCCAGAACACGGCGCACCCATCAACGCCAGCCGCATCCTTTTCGGACATGGTCTTGGCTTTCGGTCTAGGCCAGTGAATGCCCCGGTAATCATGATTCGCGAGTTCCTTGGTGAAGAAGCCTCGGTAGACATCAGTGGCCATCTCCTGCAGACAAAGGATATCCGCGTCCCGTTCGATGATTTCGTCCAGGATGATCTTTTTGCGGTAATCCCAGCTAAGTGCTTTAGCCGGAGTGTACCCGTATACCTGAGATGTCGCGTATTTGTCACAGAGGATATTCCATGTGAAAACCTTCACTCGTTCCAGTTGGGCCGGTACATCCTCCTCGATAGGCACCATCCGTCGCGGCTTCGGTGGATCAGGCTCTGAAAACACATGCGCGTTAGTAACACGCCCAACCCCCACATGGTCAAGGACAAACTTACGTGGCGCGCTCTCTCGTAGCTGGCTGATCAAGCCCTTCGTGCCGCTCTCCATGATGGTGTCCTTGTAGCTGGACGCCAGCGGATTGCCTTCGATACCGAGCATCTCCAAAAGGTACAAGGACCCCAGTTCTGTAGGTAGTTGACGAATACTGTTGTCAAAGAGGTACAGTTGCTTCAGGCTGGTGCACATCCCGAGCTCAGGAGGAAGCTCGGAGATTTGGTTAAAGGATGCCTCAAGGAGGCGCAACTGCCGTAACTTGCCAATTTCAGCAGGGAGAAAGGTGAGATTATTGGAAGCAATGTAGAGTTCCTGCAGAAAGTCGTAACAAAAGAGCGCGGGGGAAAGGCATCGCAGGCCTTGGCCACTCATGTCAAGGTTATGCCAGTCTTGCCGGTTGGTCGACTTATCCAGAGCCCATGGCCGTCTCCTATCGTCCTCGACATCGGACGAGGGGGCTGAGGTGCCGCTAGGGGTTTGTGCGTTAAACAACTCCTTATTCTCGCCGGCCTTCAACCTCGCCCAATAGTGTGGTTGATGAGCTTCTGTCATGGTCGCATGGGCCCTCTCTGCTTGCTTCCGTAGCCGAAGCTGTTCAGCCCAGTGCTCATTGACGGGTTGGGCTTGACCACCACGGGTTGTCGGTGCATGGCCATTCTGCAGATTATTGGCAGAGAAGGGACTGGAATTGGAGATGACATTGCTCGAGTAACTGGGATGATGGCCTATGACGTTACTCTGGACTCCATGGCCTGTGTTATCGTTGTGGTTGGGCTGATGGTGTTGCTGAGGGTGGACTTGGTGCTGGTAGGAGGCCTGTTGCTGATGGCCATAGAGCATAGGACCCAGGCCGCGCTGCCCAGCGGGCGCGCCATTGAGACGAGTATTATGCCCCTGCTGGTGTGCTTGGCCGTACATGCTCCGTGTGTGTTGACTGGGTGAGCTTGGTCGGGGCAATTTAGACGGGATGGATAACGGCGATTCGGCCGCAAAGTGGTTTAAGAGAGAGCTCAGGAGGATGCCGTTGGCGATCGAGCTGGTTGAGCTGTACTGCGAGTATACCGGGTTTCCAACAGGCTGCTGCAAAAAACGGTGATCATCTGCCATACGGATGTGTCACGCGCAGCTGAGGAACGGCCAAGCAGACAACTCGCGTATCTGAGGAGAGACAGAGGGAGGGAGGGAGGTGGTCGGCTAGGGTATTGTGCCGCGACTGCTTCTGCAAAGAATGGAGGAAGGTGGATCGCTGCTCGCTAGCTGTGTGAAGGTGGCATGGGCTTTCGTCAGAGACGTTTTGTTCGGCATCGAAGACAAGATGTCGCGCGGAGAATTGCCGAGGCCAACGTGGATCGTCTGCAGTGTCAGAAGGCCATACGGGCCCTCTGTTGCTCCTGGGGCGGGAAAAGTGTACTGCGTGCAGGAATGGGAGTCGCTAGCGATGTCGTTCAAAGCAAAGAATATGATTGCTGTTGTTGGAGACTGTCGAGGAGATGCAAGAAAAGCTTTATGCTAACGCTACCATATTAGTTGACGGAGGCCACACGGGTTGAGGTGGATGAATGAGCGTAGATGGAGAGGATGTGCCTGAAATACAAGCTAGTGGATAGGAAAAGAAGCTGACCACATTCGTCGCGGACCAGATCACAGCAACCTAGATCGAAGAACAGGCGCCAAGTGCCCGCGAGCCTGTGTACCTGCAGTAGATGGCTAAGAGGTTGTCGGCGGGGTTGAAGGCTTGGGGTTGGAATCGATGACAAGTGGCGAGCACCAAGACTCACTTTGAAAGAATGCACCCAATGGGTAATTGCTATTATTGTTTGTTGTCGTTTCTCTGCCTGGTGAATCGATACTCGGACGGGAAAAATAACAGCCGCAGACGGGGAATTGGCTCTATGACTCTGATCGAGGGGGTCTCTAAGAATGTCGTCTGTTCAAGCTGTCTGGACGTGACCTTGCAAAGCTGGAACCATCAGTGTGCTGCCCCTTGCTTCGCTTACATAAAGTACTGGATGCTCCCAGCCAGCTGGATCCACCACCCGTTTTCGGCTTCGGTTGAAAGTTTATACGGTGCTAGCCTCACCAGGTAAGCCGGGCCCAATGGCGGCATGGAAGTATGCTGACATCCCGCATAACTATAGGTGGGTCAGGTCGGACTTCCAGGTTTGAAGGTACAGCTACGTACGGTACCTACACGCGTGCCCAGAGCTTTCAGTCGTTAATGATCTAGCTTACATCTAGAGCATGAGCCAGTTATCAATTCAAGGGTTATGGATCAGTTGGTCCGTTACAGCCAAGAGTGAATGACTTTAAAGAGTGATGTACAGAGACCAGTAAACTGTTTCAAGACCAACCCATTTGATGTGAAATTAGCTTAGCCTAAGCTGACGTAGGTACCGAAGGTACCTATTTCAGTGAGTACTTCGTAGCCTCTATATTGCCAATAGGTATAGAAGTGAGAGTGAGTCCTTCGTACTGACCGACCATTTATACTGACATCAATCTCAATGTTATTTTGCTTCATTGTCCTGTCAGATTGCTAGCTACCGACGAATTCACACTCTACACTAGACTTAGACATTCGATCAGCGAGTACAGGTCGTGCTTGTGTCTGCAACGTATGTGTTCTTCATCATTCCGTCAACCACTGGGGCTTGCAGCTTGGGGCTAGATGTATCTGAGATTGCCTCCAACGTCTGCCCTCTTGGAATGCGGGCAAGGCCACTGAAAAGGCACCTCGGTGTACGAGCTTCCTTAATGATGCATCCCACACCCATTTTAAGCTAGCCCCGTAGTTGCTGCATCGTCAGCTTATTGCAAGACATAGGCCAGGATGCGGAGCCACAGAGACGCCAGATAGTAATAGTCTAGCTGTTTCGGACATACTGCCGTAGAAGCCAACCAACGGAAGCCTGGTGCAGCCCACCACACGTAGTCATCGGTCACGTCCTGGTGGCACGAGATTATGACATGGGGCAGTGAATGACCGTGCTGTGAACCTGTAGTAACATGCTCGTTGGCTGCTAGAAGTCTCAACTATGGTAGCAGAATAGCTCCGAGACTACCATATAGAACAGATTGACTGCTGTCCGCTTCTCCCGCATATGCTAGAGAGGGTTAGACCACCTGTACAAGTAGCAGGAGAGCAGAGGGAGGCAGAAGGAGGCGAGGGGATAGAGCTACAAACCACCATACATTCCTCGGTCCCGACTCTACTCCCAGCCATTGTCCACCTGGCGTCCACCTCCTATGATACAGACCCTTTCTTCCTTTCTTCCTTCGTTTCCCTGCTATTTTGCGACAAGCATGCACTGGGAATACTACTTCTAGCCTTCATCTGATACAATTGGCGCACGGGTCAAGATAAGGTACCTACGGCCGAAGTAAGGCTCCGACGAATCGAGTACTGTGATGCCGAGTAATGGCTGCTAACACGATCGCAGAAGGGGACAGTGAGAAGAAATTCCACGGTGAGCCCGTGTTTGAACACCACTGACGCGCTCATCTCTCGAGCTCCATAACTTCATACACGATATCGTTCAACAAGATTTAAGCACAGGCGCATATCCAGCAACCTCTGGCATCGAAGCATTGGATGTCAGCGACTATTCGCGCGGTAGCTATCGGTCGTCATTACTGGCAGGCCATACGGTAGCTTCACCGTCTCCATTCCTGCGTTGGTCTTACAGCTCGGTAAGTTGATGATTCCCTCAAAAACAACTGGCATCCGACCTCTCACATAGTGCCAGACCTTGCACCTCTGTTCATATACTTAGCAACGCAGAACAGTTGCGGTGTTTCCGTAAAGCAGTTTCTAGATATAAGAGAGGTAGGTACCTAAGGTGAGGTCGATACCCTTGGTACCGTCTAGTCAGGTAAGGAAGCTTACCTCTACGGTCTCTACCCACATAGACCCTGACACCGCCCATATTCTGACAAGGAAAGGGGAGGGCCCGCTGTTCCCAGAACCCCAGATCTGGGACAAACAGCGCTTTGTGCTCATTTCTTCAGCGCCGCGAGACGCGGGGGTTGGTGGGAAGGGGGGATCCATCCGCTAAAACAGGCCCCGAGAGCCTGGGATAAAGTCCGAAGATTTCCAGCGCTGTGAGTGGTCAGGATGGAATTCTCATGGGGCTTCGCTGCGGCGAGGAACCCCTTTCCATCCGCATCACATTCTCGCTCAGCGGCGACAAACCAATTACCCGCTGCAACAATACCAGCACCAGCGTCGACACATCCGCCGTTGCCGTCACCCCGACCTTCGGACAAGCAAGAGGCTCTGCTACATGCCGAACGGCAGGAGGACATTCGGTTCGGGAAACAGTCTCTAGGACAGCCGCACGAACTGCTTGGCCGGTCAGAGTCGCCCACGCAGCTGGTCTCCCGCTTCCATCCTCCTTTCCTAGGCTCGAGTCGAAGATCGAGTCGTTCGCACTCGACGTTGGAAGTCACGCCACACGCGAGAAGGCCACGGTTTCTCGGACACTCGAGGACGTCGAGTAAGAGTTCCAAGACCCAGTCGTCGAACGAGACATCATTGCAGAATCGTCATCACCAAGTACAGGAACCCGCCAGTTCTGCGGCTGGAGCCGAGCTCTCCCTCCTCTCGACCTACTACGGCGCTGAATACCCTATAGTCGTGCGACTGCCACCACGGCGGGCCGAAACGTCTCCTTCGTCTGTCAACTACTTGCATACCGAGCAATCACCTATTGCACCCCGCATCACTAACGAAGCGGCTACTGTTGACTCTGACACACGACCTCACGCCGAACCTGTATCACAAAAGAGCATTGCACACTCCGAACCAGAGACTGCAGCGTTCCACGGTGTGACGCCGCTGAAATCATCTTCTGAAGGCGTCTCGCGGCCCGGTCGCAATCTTACGTTTCCGGCGCTGTCCGCAGGAGGTTCTGGTTTCTCCTCAGTAGGCGCCGGCGTCTACCCATCCCGGACGGCAAAACCACGGCAAGCCTATCACCCTTCTACCTCTTGTCACTCTACGACAAGTCATGTAAATCAGCATCTGTTGATCCAAGCTCAACAAGGAGATACCGTCATGATTCCAGATCATGGCTCTCACCCGACCAGATCCTTGCCAGCTACCGGCGTGACAGCGCCCTTCACAGTTTCTACCACATCCTCGATGGCGGCAACTGCTCGTGCCGAGAGTGTGACCAGCGGTTCCGGCGCGACAACCCAGAGCAGTCGAACTATGTTGTCTAAAGAAATGCCGAGTGGAGCCGACAAAGCTGCTATGTCGCTCCGGCCGTTCCTTGTCCGCAATGGTCGCTCGTATATTGCTGACACAACCCTGCATTATCCTTTGCCTGTCGATCTTGCCGAGCTGCACCGCCAGAGCTTGCGGACCCTATTGCTGTGTCAGTTGTTTGGAGGACCGCTATGTTCCTCCGTCTATGCCATCAAACCGCCAACCCGGGTGCTGGAGGTTGGCTGTGGAAGTGCTTTGTGGAGCATGATGTGTCACCGGCACTTTGCCCGCCACGGTCACACGAATATCTCCTTCACAGGCATCGACATTGCTCCCATAGCCCCGGGCGCAACGAGTACGGGGAGTCGTGGAGGTATCGAAATGGGCTTGGGTGGGAACAGGGCCTCAGCGTCCTCGTCGACGTCTTCTGGGCTTGATGATCGGCCGGATCAGGACATGAACTGGCGGTTTGTCCACCACGACATACGCACACTACCGTGGCCATTCGCGGACGGCGAGTTCGATCTGGTCATGGTGAAGGACATGTCGCTAGCCACCCCTCTGGCGATGCAGCAGACCCTGTTGGACGAGTATTTACGGGTGCTGCGGCC
Source organism: Coniochaeta pulveracea (assembly GCA_003635345.1). Classification (NCBI taxonomy): domain Eukaryota; kingdom Fungi; phylum Ascomycota; class Sordariomycetes; order Coniochaetales; family Coniochaetaceae; genus Coniochaeta; species Coniochaeta pulveracea. Next base: position 72,384 of record QVQW01000077.1, on the reverse strand, counting down.
TGGTGGGGTCATTGAGATCTGGGAGAGCGACTACACTCTGCGCATGCTAAGGCCCCACGTCCCCCAATATCAGAAAGGCCCGCCACAGGCAACGAAGCAGTCGCGTGATGGCTGGGAAGCTGAGGATGAGGCGTCGAACGGGTCCGGAAGTGAAGGAAGCGACCAAGACGACCATCAAAAGGCAGCCAACCACGGTGCTTACCTCATGACAGCCAATACGCCGCTGTCCGGGCCGACCAACAACTTTCTAGTGGAATATAACAATTGGATTTCCAGGGCTCTGGAAGCACGGTCGCTGTCAGCCGTTCCCTGCACCCTGGTGGGCGCCCTGCTGCAGCAGGAAGTCGATACGCTAACCGCTATGCAATCCAAGCGCTTGGCAGTGCCTCTCTCTGAGGTTCGGTGGGAACGCGAGGGTGTTGGTGGCGTGGTCACAAAAGATGGCAAGAGCTACATCGAGACGAAAGGACGGCGAGGCGGGGTAAGGGCGGAAGGCGGAGATGGCCGGCCTCTAAGTGCTGGGCAGGCGGCAGTGCGTAGAACGGCTTTGCTGACCGTCATCATGCAGATCCAAAGTCTGGAATCCATATTGAAGGAGGTGAGCGGGAAAAGTCAGGATGAATGGGATGGCTGGTGCGGAAAGATGATGAACGACCTTGTAAGAGAGAACGGCACAAGCTGGGGTGAATCTCTCGAGGTTGGCGCTTGGTGGGCGACAAAGAAGGCTTAGATCTCTTAGATCTCGACGGCTGCTTGCTATCTACTTGGTAGCACGTAGACTCGAACCTCCCTGCCGCGGAAGCCATGAATGTCTTAAGCCCCTGCTATCTACCGTATCTTGTGCAAGGGCATGAAAGTTGTTCACGCCTCTCGTAGTCATGGACTGGCTCTTTATATGCTTGATTTGTTTCGAAAGCCTGTCCCCTCCACTCGCCGCCACGCTTACGCCCCGTCATACCTCTTGCGCAGGGTTCGGTACCGTTTTAGATAATATCTAAGTCGTTTGGGTCAAGCAATGAGTTAGCGAGTCTGCGCCATCAGCCCCGGGTGGGCAGAATACAGCAGAGAGCCAGCAAGTCCGCAGCGGAACGGGGAGAAGAAGGGAATAAGACGTCATGTGTGCGACTCATTAGACTGGCTTCGTGATCCCCGATTTCGTGTCCTGACCATGCGGCCCCGGTTCGGGGCTGACTTACAATGCCTCGACCTCTAATGAACAGCAATCAATGTTAGCCGAGCATCCTGGGAATCTGCCACCAGCCGGGATGAATGCTGCCTCCACTCGCCTTTTTTCACGAACTCGGCTCTTTTGATTCCTTCCCGTATCTCATTTTCATCTCGAAGATGTGCGTTGGTCATGAAGGCCCTGTGTAGCCTCGGTCGAAAATAGCTAAAGCCCTGAGGGTAGTCTCTGCCGAGGTTGAGGAGCTCTGTACAGTATATGAGCGTCAGGCTGTGGTCCTGAGGGTGTAGGCTAGTGGAGTTTCGCATTGGGGTACCCTGTAAGGAAGGTATAGAGAAACCGGACTAGTACCACTTGATATGACGCCATGCTGTACCTTTGTAGATAGATATCACCTGTTGTCTGAGCTCCGGGTTTGGAGGCGGCATTACGGTGTTCAGAGATCACAAACGTTCTCTTTTGTCCAAAATCTGGCGTCTTCGGGACCTGCAGGTTTGTGTTGGGTGCGAATGGTGAGCTCACTGAGTGTACTGGGTACTACTACTAGTACTCAGCTAGTAGTGCTCGGCTTAGCCTCGGCTCTGACCTCATAGCAGCCCCACTGCGCACACTCGTTTCAAGTCAACAGCAGCATCGACATCGGCTTTGGAATGGAACACAATGCTGTCAATCTCGAACGGGAAGAGGGAACAGATCGTTTTCTTGCGTGGGGAGCTGTGTGCTCATAGACGTGATCTATGACCAGATTTATAGGCCCTCTCTTACACACAGTTCCCAGCATACCCTGCATTAGCCGCAATGCCTCCTCGACCACGGTTGCTGCTTGTCTGCGGGCAACGTATCCGCGCCTCGGAACGACACCACTTCTCCTCCGCATCGCCCACGAGACCAAAAGAGATATTGCCTCCATCACCACCGCCACCACCGTCGAGATGGCTCTCTGATCTTCGAAGCCGAGTGGGCAAGTGCATCATCTTTGGCTGCAATGCCGCTCAGATAGCCAAGGCCGCAGGCATACTTCGAGTTCTTGCCGAGGACTGGAGGCGACTGACCGCAGGTAGTGATGGGTTTTTGACAGGCGGCAGGCGGGGGCTGGAGGGTCAGAAGGTGGCGTGGGGCGAGCAGGACAGCTTTGTACGTTTGCTCCAAGATATCAAACCCCAGGGTTACTGCCGAGACGACACATCACTCTGAAGAGATGTCAAGACCCTAAGAGAAGCGCGAGCCTCTGGACGCTAATCAACTTCGCTCGATCCATTCAGGGCCACGTCAATAATGTTAACTACTTCCGATATGCCGAATCGGCTCGCGTCAACTGGATTACCAATTTCGCCGTACACGTCGATGCGGCGCATCGAGCACAGTGGTCCGAATTGATGACGCCAAAGGAGACGGGGCTGATAATGCGCACTTTGAAAGCCGAATACAAATTTGTAAGTTGCGGCTTGCTCCAGGCCACATATGACGGTTACTCACTGACCTCTTGTTTATAGCCCATGACCTATCCTGATCGCATATCTGTCTACCACAAACTCCGCGTCGATCCTTCTTCTTCCTCGGCGCCTCAAAGTGCTTTTGTTCTAGACTGCATCGTCCTCTCCCATAACGCCCGCCGGATAGCGGCCAAGTTAGAAGAGGATATCGTCATCTACGACTACAAAGCCGCTCGGAAAACGGCCATGCCAGATTACATGGTTGCTTTCTTTAGCGAAACCTTCCAGTTGCAGGAGAAGGAGTTACGCAGGGCGAGAGCAAGAATATGGGGTCTTATTGGAGAAGTCGAACACCTTGAAAAGGAAACGTGGAACCGGCCAGATGCCTTCGAGGAGACAGGATCCTCCGGTCAGGTCACTACTACTTGACATTTTGCAAGGCTTTTCCATGGCAGAATGAACCATGCTAATGTGTCCTTCCTGATCAGCATGTACTGCGTTATGGTATATGACATATGCAGTGCCTCGTCTGCGTTGTCAGCTCCCCGTCAGCCTTAGGCACGCTGTGATTCTTTCATGGAGAAGAGACAATCGAGTGTGATGGGATGCTTGACCGTTGCTCAATTTCGATCACGGCGCCTGTTGCGGTTTGTTCCGTGGGGTCCAACATCAGGCGCTCAAGTTGGCGACCAGCACGTAACTGGCCCTACTTTCGCACGTCTGATACGGAGACCTAACGTCGGACTGATTCCTGACCGCTTCAGCATAGGTGATTTTAGTATATGCTCTCCGACGATGGACGGCTTAAGTAGACGCATACCTAAGTGGTGCCTACAGCTTTGTGAATCTGGTTCTGGTCTTCCGTCTCAGTCAGAAGGTTTACCGCTAGTCTAGAAGTGCTTAGACACAGGGTGGTGCATTGCCAAGCCTTTGGACAGCGATAGATTTCTCGCAACAGTATAATCTCTATGACCAGTGGCTACCTTACTCATCTTGTGCACAAGCAAGATACTTTAGTCCCTTGCACGTCTAGTCTACTTGCACCTCGCAGTGGCTATTGGGTGTTTCCGGAAACCTGATACGAAGGCGAGGTGCGTTTACATGCACCGTGTTAGGCAATATAATGGACTGTGCTGGGCGACATGCACGCTAACCCCTTTCGTCCTACTAAGATTTGGCTGGCGCATTCGTTGAAAAACGCCCCCAGTTTCCTACATGGCGGGCTCCATTCGAGGCTTTCTCGTCATCTGATCGTTCAGACAGACGCCCACCAACAACAGACGGTGCTGTTTTTATACCTTGACATTCACGGACTCTCTCACGTTTTATCTGTCCATTTGCCAGGGGAAGGGTTTTTCACAGTCACAGCAAGAATCCTGTGTCGGGCTACGCTTCAGACCGCCAAGCCAGCATTTCAGCCCGGCGGTATATCCTCCGAAGACATTACGACGTTCCTGTCTCGCTGGGCTGGCTCAGAAGGTTCTTCTGGGTCGACAGACGGCATATGCCTCGCGCTTCTTCCTCGGTCAAGCGAACGCAGGGAGCAAGTCAACATCGCGATAGCCGTTACGAGAATGGCATCGTAGGACCGGGCAAGCGCGTCACCAAGCAGAAAAGCCAGGGACAACTTGACGGTCAATCGAAACCGCCACTTGTCGACCATGCCGGAGCTCCGCCATTACCATCGATGCTGCCCCCCTCCGTACACGGTGATGCGAAACCTCACGACGACATGGCGCCCGAGAACAAGACCACGGAGGGCTTGAGGAGGGCCTCCTTAGACACATCGTCCGTTTCCTCTTCGACCGAGTCCTCTGCTGTTCCTTCGACCTATTCTCCAACCACTGTTACCATTCCAGGTGTTGCGGTGAATACCGGCAATCAGCAATCCCAGGATGAATCTGGCCACCGACGAATCGACGTCAATGATGCCAAAAACAACAACGTACACAAAGACCCAGGCCCGCTTGAAATGGCCCTTACTGTGCTCCGATCCTGTCCGCTGCACGATACTCTGGCCATCCTGATCATCCTCATGCAGGTTTCGCCTGCAGCTCTCACTACCATCTATATGCTCTTCACGTTCTTGACCTTTGTTCCACCCGTCACCACCAGCTCTGGCCTCAGCATCACCGAGATCTTCGATAACCAAGGCACGCCGTCATTGGCGACCCTGCTCGGCATGGACGTGGGCATCTTCTTCGGCTGGCTCTTCCTTTGGGGACCCTTGCAGCAGTTTATCGTCGACCTTGCCCAGGTCGTTATTTCGTTAACGCTGGGAGGTGGCGGCAGTTCTCGCCGCGGCTCCACCAATAACATTCTGCTTTGTGTCGCCATAGTTAGTGTTTCTCAGTGGACGCGTCATGTCAGGTGGCGAGGCTTGTCGACACTTAAACGTCTTCTCGGATCGAACGGTCCGTTCTCGTCGGACCAGGTTGGGCCTCTTGACTTCTCCGTGGCGTCGTTCGAGAAGAAAGGACCATATGGTTGGATCAGAAGTCTGCTCGCCATTCATATTCTTACACAGGGGCTCGTCCGCTACATTCGGGAATGGTATCTTAGGCGGGAGAAGAGGGATTTGCAAGCGCAGAGCCAGCCTGACCCCGAGGCTGCGAAGCCCCCATCGTCTGCCGTCGACCCCTCGGCGGATGGTGTCTTTGGCGGAGCAGACGTGGATGCAACTAGCCCTCAACCGGGCCCGTTACTGCCCTTGACGAGTAAGAAAAGGAGGAAGCAGAGCGCCCAAGTCCGCATACGGCAACCGCTTTGGGCTGCGCTTGCCAGCACCAAAATTGTCATGGTCAAGGAGTATGAGCTTTCACATGCCGCCTCTGAGTCGGCTGGGTCCAACGCTACGGATATACACAATCTTGGCAACGCCCCCTTTAACACCCAACCGGAGCAAATATGGATTTGTTACGTGGGTTGCGACGAGGTCTGTTTCAATACCAGCCTCTTCCCGAACCCCCCCGATACAGAGAACCATGGCAAAGGAGACAGCAGTGAGGACAGCAAGAGTGGTATAGACATGACAAAACCTTTCTATGTGCGAATAAATCATGCCGTGTGGCAGCCCACTCGCATCATGCCTGTTGGAGGTGACTGCGAGGAGGAAAAGGCGGCAGGTACCACGTGGACTGGGGATATCTACGGACTGACCCCCATGTCGAACTACGAATGCGAATTCGTTAGTACCCGTACAGGCGAGGTTGTGTTTTCCACAAGAGTGCGCACCCATGAAGCCAAGAGCAGGGATGTCGAGAGCCAGCTCAAAGCTGCCAGTATCCAGCGCTCCACAGCGCGCCACGATTCACCCGAGACAACCATGCGCGCCAGCATCATCAATGCCAACGCCAAGCTGGCAGACGAGAAGGCCAGACTTAAGACGGCCCGGAAAGACCACAACCGGAAGGTCAACGCGGCCCGCAAAGAGATCGAAAAGCTCACATCGGTGGTGCAGTCGGCCGGCGGAAACGATGACAAGCTCCGGCAGAAGGTCGTACAGAATAACATTCAACAGAGGCAGGCTGAGCAGTCCATTGCCCAGCTGGAAGTGGAGCTCCAGGGCTATGACACAGTACCAGAAGAGCTGCTGGTACGGTATCGAGCCAAGCACACCGCATACACGACCGAGAAGGAGAGGTTCGACGGGGCCAAGGCGTCCTTCCACAGTTTCAAGACGTCGTTAGATGCCGAGATAAAGGCTGGCGAGGAGGAGAAGGTTAGCTTGCAGGCGAAACGAACCAAAATTGCTGCTCGTATCGCCAAAATCGACAACGAGCTCGCTCGCATTACGGACGCCAATGCTCGCGGTCTTGGGGAAGCGGAGCGACGTCGACAGGAGCGCCAAGCGCTGGAAGTTGAAGCTGCCCGCACGGAACAAAGCTTGACCGAGAGGCTTCACACAAGCCGCGCTCTTAACGCTGAGAAACAGTTGCAGATTCAAACCATGGCAGAACAGATGCGTGCCTACCTTTCCAGCATGCAGGAGGACTATCCGTACGACCCAGCAGTCTCAGCAGCAGCTCATGCTGCTAGCCATTATGCGCCTTCGCCTTGGGCAATGTCCACTGGAGCCGCTAGTCAGTATCAACAGCCATCCATGTGGCCCGCGGCTCCTACAGCCATGGCTCCTACACCTGCACCTGCCTTCGCCCCAACACAGTTGAACCACTCGCCTTTCAACCCGCTTCAGACGAGCCACGGAATGGCTACTCCGCCACCAATCAAGACACGTGGACGCTCGTCATCTATGCTCAGTGATGTCTCAGGTTTCACACAGTCCACCAACGACGACGACCGCCTTCTCCATGATACCAACACAGCAGCCTTGGTTTTGCAACAGCAATCCAGTGCCAATTTGGACTTGCAGACCTCGTCCCTCAATCGCAACGCCCCAGGCCTCAGCTTTTCGTACAATCATCATCAACAAATAAGGGAAGGTTCGGGGTCTGGTTCAGCATTAAGCTCGAGCAGGACTAGTGTTAGTGGCTCTAATAGTAGCATAGAAAGTATGGAAAATTGAATTAGCCTCAACTAAATGATTTTTAAAATAAAAATCTTTATATATTTATTAGCTTTTTCACTTTCTTATAAAAGACCTTTCTTTAAGGATTTAAATATTATAACAACACTTAAGGATTTAATAAATTTTTTAAGACTTCCTTTGTCAAAGGCCATAGCTATTAGGACTGACCTAACTAAGCGCTAGGTCAATGCTGCGCACCCCTTAGGGTTAGGGTTCGCACTACGGACTACGGCGCGGGGTGGTGTTGATCCGCGTCCGGGTATGACTAAGCATACGGCCGGTGCGCAGCACCTTCATTTCCTTACACTTACGGGGTGCGGCTTAATTCCCTCCCCCTTTTCCTTCTTTATTATACGATAGATATTTCTAAGGCTACGTACTTAAATAGAGTCGGTACAACCCTTTTACATCCTTTAATATAAAGGGTTTTATCTCTCTTTTCTTTTTAAGAATTAGTTTATAATTTATAAAACCCTTATAATAATTATTATAAAGCTTAGAGTTAGAAAGCCGAGGCTAAGCCGATTTTAGGATGACTCCGCTCTCTTTTTAATTTATATATATAATTATATTAATATAAGTATAAGTCCGAGAGTCGAATAAAGTTTAAAGCTTTCCCTCGATATAATAACTTTAAGTGTCCGGCCTCTTTAAAAATTAGTTTATTATAAAGGGGTCCTTATTTAAAGACTAGGTAAGAGATATGATACGGGAGGGCAACGGCTAGTATTTAGTACTATAAGGGTCTTATAGTCTATAGACTAATTCTTAAAGAGAGAAGGAACCTAAGACTATTAGCTTAGGGGAGTCCTAGAACCCTATTTAGTTCTCGGACCCGTACTCGTACCCGTATAGGTATATAAGCTAGAAGTAGAGCGGGGTTAGCACCGGAACGGTATAGCTTTAGCTCTCTAACTCTAAGCCCTATTATAATTATTCCCCCTTCTATAGTAGCTGACCTTAGCTATTAGGCGTTTCTAGTTCTACTACGTTATAACCGTTAACCCTAAGCTTTATAGCCCTAAGCCCTACTATAAATCTACGATTTATAAGTCCTATTATAATTTAGTCGGTCTCTATTACAAATCGTAGAGGATATATTAAGCCGTTTAGTTTAGTAGTAAACCTCTTCTTATTCTTTTCTTTTTCCTAGGCTTATTCGATTAGTAGCTTTATAACTCTTTTTTTTTACAAATAGTTAATAGCCTTTAAACTCTCTTATCCTCCTTATTAGTACCTTTCCGGCCTTAATCTATTATATTTACCGTTAGCCTTAATCGTTAGTCTAAGGGCAAAGGTAAAATAGTATCCCGGCTTTCTACCCGTCGGTTATCGTAAGCCGATATTATTATACTTAATATTCCTACGTCGGACTAACCTTCTCTTACGATAATACTAACGCTCTTCGCGACTATATCGGAGCTTGCCCTAAAGACGTTTATAATATCTAAGAAGGATAAGACGGCCCTAAAAGTTCGTATTTTAGCTAAATACGTTTATATTATCCTTAACTTATATTTAACTTATTTACGGGTCTAGTATACCTCGAAGGACCTAAAACGCTTCCGTAATAGTATCCCGAATCCGAGTTATACTTAGGATATTATCTCGTCTCGAATATATAAACGTTACTTTAGAAATAGCTCTCCTTATAATTAGGTTAGTCCTTTAGTCCTCTTCGAGTCCGAAACCGGACCTATTTACTAACGTTTCGTAGGTACCGCTAAGTATATAAGGAGATTAGGAAGATATTAAGATAATCTTTAGCTAAGCCTACGGGTTTTATAAGGCTAATAAAGAAGGGTTTTATCTTTATTACCGAAAGGTTCGTTAGTTGGTCGGTAATATTATAGTCAATTTGATACGTAATTTTATAAAGGCGGTCGGAGCCTACTCTTCGGTATAGAAGATTTCCGAGTCTAATAGAAAATTAGAGAAGTAGGGCTTAATAAATCTCTTATATCCCTTTTATCGTAATTACTAGCTAATCCGATCTATTCTAAGAGCTATTTTATAAGTATTAATATTATTATAATACGCGTATAATATTAGCTAATACCGACGGGAAGCTATATCTACTCCTAAGTAAAGCGGGTTACTTTAACCTCCGAGTCGGGGAGGATTATTTAATAATAAATTTGTTTAATATCCGAGACCTAATAATCGACTTATATAAAGCTTAGGACTACCGGATACCGATTATTAAGGAGTACCCTACTTAGTATAAGTAGCTTATAATATATCGTCCTTAACCGTAGGTTAAGAGTTCGGGTCTATTTCGGGGCCGGTATTTAGCGTTTTATAGGATAGTCTTTTTATACTTTTAATAGCTTATTCTTAAAATTTACCTTTTACGAGGAATCTCCCCTCTTTATACTAGTTCCCTTAATCTATTTTTCTAAGTCTTCCCCTCTTTCTCTTCGGAGCGGGGGTGGGTTTAACCTATTCCGTCTCCGTATTAGATTATATTAGTAGTTCCGTTCTATAAGAGGGTAATTTAGTCTTTATAATTTACTTCCTAAATTTTGTAATAGCTTTTAGGGCTTATATATCCTTTTTATTAACTTATTAATTATATTCTAAGGGCTAACCTTCCTATTTTATATAGAACTACGTTTCACCACCGATCTAGCGCTTATCCTTAATCTCTTTTATTACCTACTAATTATCGTCTTTTAACTTAAGTATTTAGAAGTAATTCTCTAAATACTCTCCTTTTTATAGGTTTTAAAGTTCTAATAAACTAATAAGGAATATATTATATAAACGTTTATACTATATTAGTAAGCTAATACGGTACGTTTATAATCCGACTATTATAAAGACCCTAAAAGATCTAATAAACTTAGGGGTTAACTTCTTATTAGGTACTTTTAACCTTAAGTTTCTAATCGAAAGAGCTACTAAACTACCTTCTTTTAATATCTTAGGTATATACTTCGCGTTATAATATTTCGCTTATCTTTCTATAATAGTTCGCTAACGTTCTTATAACTTATTCCTTAATATTATTAGTTTCTCTAATTTATCTATTATTACCGGTACCTCCCTCCGATTAGAACCGTCCTCGGTTCTAAGATAAAAGTTAAGTATATAGCTTAGTAATACTTTATTAGTACTTAAGCCGATTATTATACTTTATACGTTATTATAAGTAAATTATACTAAGGGGAGTAGATTCGGTTACGTTAGCTATTACGAATCGATAAATAACTTAAAATAACTTTCGAGTATTTAGTTTACCCTTTTAGTTTAGTTATCGGTTTAAGGGTAGTACGTTATTAATAAGTATCGTTAAATCTTATTATAATAATAAAGGTTTATCTAGAATTAACTTATAAAGACGCTACCTCGGTCCGAAACTACTCTTTTAAGGGCACTGTATTTAAGTTCTATTTTAATATAGAAGAGTTTTACTAATTCTACCGACGTGATCGTCGTATTAGTAGGTAGGAATAATATATACTTAGTAAATCGGTCTACTATTATTAAGATTACGTCTACGTTTTTGCTTTTATACTAAACGGAGGGTAGCCTTATAATAAAGTTTATAAAGACCTTTTTAAAGGGGCGTATAAGTATCGGGAGTAATTCGAGCTTATTATAAGGCTTATATCTCTTAGATACCGTTCCTTAATAGATAATATAGCTCGCGATATATTTCTTAATATCGGTATATATACCGATTTAATAATATTTACGTTAGAGTAACTTTATAATACGGCCGACGCCGAAGTACTCTACGTCTATTCCGTCGTAATATAAATATAATAGCTCTTATCTAAATCCCTTTAACTTTAGGATATATAGCCGGTCTTTAAACTAGATTATTCCGTCTTTATAAACGGTTTATACCGATTATAATCGGGTTTATCTATTTTATAACGTTTTACTTTTAATACGTTATATCTCCGGATCTACTTCTTATAACCGTATAATTAGGTCTTTTAAGTCTTTTATAATACCTATTTCTAAAGCCTATTCCTAAGAGCTCGTATTAAGTATTATTACCTTTAAGATATACTATTTTATAGATAATTAATATTATATCCGACGCTCTTTTAACGCCTTTTTTTAAAGTATTTCTAGACCTTCTAAGTCTTTTAGGTCTTCTTAGTATTCTAAGTCGTTATCGATTAGATTATTCCTTATTAACTCTTCTAAATCGTCTTCGGGATATTCTTCGTATATAAGATTACTTTAATCCGGTACTAATTCTAAGCCTTTTTAAGTTAAGTATCGGATCGTAAATACTTATATTCTTAAGCTCTTTATTTTCTCTTAGAATAAATTTAATAGTTTTATTTAGGTACCTAAAGAGCCTTCGTAATTAGGCCGTCTCGACGGTATATCGGCCGGGTTAAACTTCTTAGGCCGATATTTAATTACGAATTTAAAGAGCGTTAAATATATATATTATTTAGCTTACTTTTTATTAAGTTTCGGTTATTTTATAAAAGTTTATAAGTTAGTATAATCCGATAATACTTCGACTACGAATCGGCTCCCTTTTAAATAATACTTCTAATATCGGAAAGATTCGATAATAGTAAATAGTTCTTTATCTAAGATATTATAATTTAGCTCTAATCCGGTAAACTTACGGGACTAAAACGTTATAAGGTGCTATTTACCTTTATCGTCTTATTAAGAAGCGATATTAGATATAGCTTAGTTAAAGGTATCCGTTTCTAATCGTACGTAACGATCTAGGTCGAAGTACCGTAATAAGGGAGCTGATTAGAACGCTACCTTAAGGGCCGTAAATACTTACCGTTCCGGTATACCGAGGGCTACTAATCCTAGTTTCTTACCGTTCTTACTCTTTTTTAATAAGGAAGTTAAAAGTAAAACGAGGCCGGAATAGCTTTTAATAAAACGACGGTAAAAATTATAAAACCTAAGGAAAACTTAAACGTTATAATAACTAATAGGTTCCGGTTATAAAACGATAATATTTATACGGCTCGGATTTATAAAAACTCCTTTAACCGATATAATATAGCTAAGAAATTCTACTTAGTCTTAAAAAAAGATATATTTACTAAGTTTAGCGTAAAGTTCCGTAAAACGGAGGCGTTTTAAGACTTATCCGATATAGTAGAGGTATATATCCTTATCCTTTAAAAAAATAAGGATATTATTAAAGTAAGCTATATAAAAGTTATTAAATAAACCTCGTAAAACTAAGTATATATAGTTCTAAAACGTTACCGGGGTATTAGTTAAGCTAAACGGTATAACTAAGAACTTATAATAACCGTATCGCGTCCGAAATATTATCTTTTACTTATCCCCTTCCTTAATACGGATACGGTAATAGGTATCTTTGATATTAATTTTAATAAAGAACTATACGCTTATAACGTAGTCTAAGATCTCGGATATAAGAGGTAAAGGGTATCGGTTACGGATCGTAACCTTATTAAAGCCGTAATAATCTATATAAAAGCGTAATAAACCGTCCTTTTTAGGGACGAATAAGATAAATACTCTAGTTAAGGACTTAGAAGGGCGTATACGGCTATTTACTAAATTCTTATTAAGGAATTTATAAAGCTAAGCTAATTTACGTTAAGATAATAAGTAAATCGGTTTATAAGGTAGTTCTTACCCTTTAATTAAGTTAATCGTATAATTAGTCTCTTTGGTTCGCGGTAAAATATTAGTATTAGAAGATTTAAAGATATCCTTCTAAGGTAGTAGTTCGGCCGGTAAGTCTTCTAATCCTAATATAAGGCCGTTAATCTCCTCTTCGCTACCTAATAAGAATTACTCCGATATATTCCGTATAACGTAGATCTTTATAACGTTATAAGTAATACGTTTAAAGTTTCGTTCTAAAATAATTTAAAATATACGCTTATTATACTCGAATTATTACTCTCTTCTCTATATAATTATATAAATATAGTAGTCTTTTATTATCGTTATAGATAAAATAACGGAACTCCTATTTAAGGCGTATTCTACTCCGATATAAGCCCGGATTACTTCCTTTATTATACTCCGAAAGTCTCGGAGGCGTATAAGAACGTTTTATACTTTATAAGTAAGGACTTCTATACGCCTAATTACCTCGATAAAAAGTATAATTAATTCTCTTTATTATAAGTAGTATTACTTTACTACCGTAATATTAATCGTATTTACCTTAGCTTTAATATCTAAGTCCGTAAACGTATCTAATATAAGCTAAGAAAGGATACGAATAAGGATATAAAAGCGGCTAATAATATCTACGGTTTTCTAACCGGAAGAGCTTATAAGCTCTACTCTTCCGGCTTCGCTTTTAGGCTTATAAGAGTATTATTAAGGCTTAACCCGTAATAACCTCGTCCTCGGTTATCTCCTCGGCCCTAGCCTCGAATAAAGCCGCCTTAAGTATAAATTATTAATCTTATTATTATATATTATTTATTAGGATAGTCTAAAGTATAATACTTAATATTATCGTAGATATAATACCGATTTTATTTTCCGTCTTCTCTAATAAGATTACCCTTAGTTAAAGGCGGATCCTAACTCCTATTACTTATTTTCTTACGATTAATACTTCTATAACTACGTTTTATATTATATTCCCGAAATCCTCGGCCTTTATCTCGAAAGAGAGTATTATAAAACGCGCCTCCGCCGAACGAGGGACGTTTCGTAACTAAACCTTCTCTACGGTCTTCGTATTCTCTTTTACGCTTTAAGCCCGGTATAACCTCTAAGGTAAACTTAGCCGTTAAAGCTATTATACCGTCTTAGGTCTAAGATAAGACCGTAACGGTCTTCTTAATATATATACGTAAATCGGGTTATAGTTTCGTAAAGAAGATATTAGCCCTTTATTTATCGTCTTATCGTTCAAAGTTGCTTTTAAACGAATCGAGGTAAACGTCGAAAACTTAAAGGGTCTAATTCGGGAGCTATTTAGTATCGTTTAAGGATTATATTAGCTTAGTATCGAGATTCTCGTAATTTTATAAGAGGGTAACGGTCTACTCTTTAAAAATATCTTAATCGGTTTCGTTAAAGTCGGGATTAATTTCCTATTAGTTTTATATATAACGGTCCTAACGGGATTAGTAATTAAGTTATAGCTAATTAAGGGCTTTAAAGATACGACTCTCCTCCGTATAATACTTACGCTTTATACCTCTAAATCCCCTCTTAAGGGCGTAGAGCTAATCTTAACGTTATTAGACCGTATAGTTAAGCTTTAATTCGGGAATATTCTTAATCTTAATCTCTAATCCGTAAGGGGGATCCGAGTCCGATTCCTTATTTATACGTTTATAGATCGCTTATTATAATTTACGGATCTCCTCTTAAACCGAAACGTAGGCCGTAAAGATCTTACGCTACTCTTCTATATATTAGAGGTCTTTAGTAATAATAATATCCGTCTTAAGTCCTATAGTAATTAGGAGTATCGTAGCGATAAAAGGATTTGGGCGGGCCGCCGTTTTAGACCGTCCCGGTATAAGATCGGGGACGAACTCGACCTCTTCTTCTTCCAACTATAGTTCGTCGTCAAAGTCGTTATTTAGGGGTATCGTTCCGGAACTCTAGCCCGAACCCCCTAAGTAAGCCGGTTACTTACCGGTAGCCTTTCCGCTATAAATTATATAGGTACTACTTAGGTTAGATATCGTATTTCTTAGGTAACCTAAACGGATAAAAGAATTAGAAATATAAAGGGGTCCTTATTTAAAGACTAAGTAAGAGATATAATATAGGAGGGCAACGGTTAGTATTTAGTATTATAAGGGTCTTATAGTTTATAGACTAATTCTTAAAGAGAGAAGGAACTTAAGACTATTAGCTTAGGGGAGTCTTAGAACCTTATTTAGTTCTTAGACCCGTACTCGTACCCGTATAAGTATATAAGCTAGAAGTAGAGCGGGGTCAGCACCGGAACGGTGTAGCCTTAGCTCTCTAACTCTAAGCCCTATTATATTTATTAATTATAAAACCTTTAAAATATTAAATATTAGCCGTTACCTTTTAATATTATATCTCTTACTTAACTTATAAATTAAGACCTCTTTATATTTCTAATTCTTTTATTTATTTAAGTTATTTAAAAGATACGATAATACTTTTAAATAAAATAGCTCTTATATACTTTATAGCGGATATAATTTATTACACCGTATACCCTAATAAGCCTAAATATAGTACTTATATAAGGCTGCAATAATTATAATCGCTATAACGTAGCGAGTGGAAGCGTAAGGAATCTCGGCCGAAGGTAGTAAGGTCGGGAAGTCTTAGGTACGATAATAGAGCTTACTAAGGTGCTAAAGGAAGCGAAGATATAGAAGAATAAGGCTTATATTCTTACTTACTTAACTACTTACTTACTTACTTAAAGAAAGTTTATTTATAAGAGGGTAGAAGGCTTATATTTATAAGCGTTTAGGCCTCTAATTAATTTATAATCTATTGAATTTTAGAGGATTCGGTGGACCGTAATGACTAAGTTTCAAGGAGCGTTGCCCTGTTTTTCTAAGGCGATTAGTAGGGGTTAATAGGCTAAGATAAGCCTACTATAATAGCGGTGCCGGTAGCAGTACCTAGGTCCTATTATAGTAGCGGTGGCTAAGACTCATTATAGGGTAAGTCCACTAGTCTACTATAGGGTAAGTATAGGGTAAGTTCCCTAGTATAAGGTAACTTCCTAAGATAAGTATAAGGTAAGTTCCTTAGTATAAGGTAACTCCCTTAGCACTTATAGCTATTATTTTAACACCCCTTTTATAGCTATTAGTATAGTAACCCCCTCTATTCTTATAGAGAGTATAAGCCTTTTAATAAGGCTTAGAGAGGTTTAGTAAGGCGAGGAATCGCTCGAATTTAAGGGCTAATAAGGCCTTAGTAAAGCCGTCGGCGGGCATTTCCTCGGTAAGAATATAAGTGACGATAATATTACCCGCGGCTACGCTTTCCTTAATACCTTAATATTTTAATAGGGTATGTTTCGTACGGTTATAATACTTAGGATTATAAGCGGTATCGATCGCGCCTTTATTATCGCCTTTTAGAGGCGTAGGGCCCGTAATAAAGCGTTGGATCTCGCTATAAAGACCGCGTAGCTAGAGGGCTTCTCGATTTCCTTCTATAAGGCCGTTATACTCGGCTTCGAGGGTAGAATAGGCCACGGTCGAGGCTCGTTTCGATTTCTAGCTAATAGGGCCGTTCCCTACTTTAAATAAGTAGCCGTAAGTCGATCGGGCTATCGTTTTACAGCCTACGAAGTCACTATCGGTAAAGCCTTCGGGCGCTATATTATTATTAGCGCTATAGTGAATTCCGAGGTCCCGAGTAGCGAAAAGGTAGCTAATAAGCCGTTTCGCAGCCTTTAAGTAAGCCGTAGTAGGCGTTTGAAGTTGCTAAGAAAGCTACTGAACCGAGAAGGTAATATCTAACCTAGTCTAGGTCATAGCGTACATCGCCGTACCGATTAGCTGCTGAAATAAGCGTTTTTCGGTGTTGTTTAGTAGCGAAGTAGGCGAATCGGGCCCTATTAGGCTCGGCGAGAGTGGTATTTTCGGCCCGTTCGTGCTTAGACCGAAGTACTAAACGGCCTCTATAATATAGGCCGTTTAGCGAATCTATAAGCTCTTTTTAGGCTTGTTTCGCTCGATTTAGACTCCTAAAAAGAATTTGGCGGGTCTTAAGTCCTCGATATCGTACGTCTTCGCGAATAGCCTTTTTAAGGCGTTAATTCGGCGAATCGAGGGTCCGATAAGTAGGTAGTCGTCAACGTAGCTAATAATAAAGATTCCCTCTTTATTATTATAATAGGTAGCCGTATCGGAAGCTAAGGGCTTAAAGCTTAGGCTTTGAAAGAGGGTTACCACTTTTTGCTACTAAAGATAAGGGGCTTATTTTAAGCCGTATAGCGACCGTTTTAAAAGGATAACTTAATCCTTAGAAGGATTCTAGCCGTACCGCTTTAGAAGGTCCGTAGCCGTAGTACTACTAAGGCTAAATTCGTATAGGCTTTCCGGGGGTTCGATATAGAAGTCCGTATCGACTCCGGCGTTTAAAAACGCGCCTACGAAGTCGATTTGTTCGATTTCTAAGTCCTCGATAACCGCTATAGCGAGTAATACTCGCTAGGTCGGCGGCGTAGTAATAGCGGCGTAGGTCTCGGTAAAATCGATTCCGGGGATTTATTAGAAGCCTCGGACTACTAATCGGGCCTTATATTTATAAATTTAGCCCGAATCGTCCTTCTTAGCCTTATAAACCCAACGGTTAGTAATAGGGGCCTTTTTAGCCTCGGAACGGTCGATAAAGAAGAAGGTATTTATTGTAAGTAGTTGCTTAAGCTCCTTAAAAGAAGCCTCGAGCTACTCCTCCTTCTTAGGGTGTTTTAAAGCTTATTTAAAGGTATTAGGCTCCGAATTCTTCGCGGTTTTAGCTTTATTAGCCGTATAGACCGCGGAAAAGGCTTTATTAGCTAAGTAGAGTACTAGATTACTAGTATCTATTAGGTCCTCGTCATCTACTAATTTGTATTCTTCTCGGTAACTTTTCGGGGCTCGAGAAAGTGGAATTTCGAAAGTAGGAGGCGTTATATACCGTTGTTGCCCTTATAGAGTAGGTTGCCCTTATAAGGTAGGTTGCCCTTATAAGGTAAGTTGCCCTTATAAGGTAGGTTCTAACGGCGGCGTAAACGGCGTTTCGTCCGTTTCGGACGATTCTTCAAGACTTTCTTCGACGTTAGAGAGGTCTAAGGCGTTGGTAGGGCTAATAGAGCCTTCTAAATAGGCCGTTGGATTTTCGTATAGCTTGAGAAAGCTAGTTTAGATAACCCTTCGTTGCCCGAGCTAAACTAAGTAAGTTTAGTAGCTTAGAACGGCTAAAAGCCTCCCTTTAATACCTTTAGGCACTAATTTATTAGTAGTAGCCCGTTTTTTAAGGGGAATAAGTACTAGGTACTTAGAGCTTATAACCCGATAATTATCGAGGTTAGGAATATACGGGGCTTTGCCGGGAAGTAGTTCGTCGAGGAAGAGTTAATAAGGCGTTAAGCTAATAGTCGAATTTACCGTTCGGTTAATAATTTCTATTATAAGGCTTATAATATAGCCCTAAAGAGTAGGTGGAAGGCTAGAGGCAATAATCGTAGCCCTTAGACGTTCGAGAATAACTCGAATAAAGCGTTCGGTTAAGCCGTTTTAATTATAAGCGTAGGGGCTTGATTTTATAAATTTGATACTCTTTTCTAAGAGATAGGGTAGTAGCCTTCGAATTTCGGTGCCGCCGTCGTAGTAAAAATAAGCCGGATAGCGTTTATAAGTATTATAGAGGCTTTCGATCGCGAATTTAGCCTCTAAAACAGCCTCGTCTTTAGACTTTAATAGGCGTAGAATTCGGAAACGCGTCTTTCGGTCTATAAGAATAAGCCCGTAGGGCTTATTATTTAGCGGGGTAGGGCGGATTATAAAGATATCCCCCTCTATCCGCCTTAACGCGTAAGGCGGATCTTCGACCGGTTTTCGAGAAGGTCGACGAAGGATTTTAGCGGCGTCACAGCTTTTATAAGCTATATCGCTAAGCCTAACCCGCTGAAAATTTAGCATCCCTTTAGTAATAAGGGCGGTCTTTTTTAGTAGGTCTAAGCCTACGTAGCTTAGCCGTATATACTAGAGTTTAGCGGCTTAAATAAGTGCTTCGGAAGGGGTTTTTAACGCCGTAGTAGGCGTAGGGTCCGTAGAATTTTCCGGTGAATTTTCCGGTACCGCGGTAGGATTAGGATCTTTAATAGAATCCTCGTTAAGATCCTCGATAGAATCTTTTATAAGGTAAGCGGGGAGCCCTTTAGCGAGATCGTCGATTTAGTCGGTAAGGTTAGTAGTATTATAACACTACTAAGTAGCGCCGTAGGCCTATAATTTAGGCCTAATATCAGTGCTTTTAGCACTTTTCGTAGTGAAGAAGAAGCCTAATTTCTAAAAATTTAAAAGGGCTATTAGTCTTCGAAAGGCGGTATAAATCTTATCCTTAATAAAGGTGCCGCTGGAAGCGTAAAGCCGGTGCCCGCTGACAATATTTAGCGGAAAGTCGGGAATATAGAGGGTATCCGTTAAGGAAATAAGGCTGAAAATAGGCCTATTTTCCTTAAATCCTAAGAGGAATTCGATTTTAACGGTCCTTAAGCCCTCGGGGTAAATAGGGCCTCCACCGGTTCGTATAACTCCTAAGGTCTCGGGCTTCGAAAGGCTTATAAATAGCTTTTTATCGTTATAAATATAAACGGTAGACCTTATATCGAAGAGCTACTAGCCGTTTTTTAGGCCGTTAAAGTGGGAAAAATCACCGATAATATCGGTAGATTCTTCGACTTCTTCTTCCTCGGTAAAATCGAAGATAGTACCGGTTTCGAGATTATAGCTTATCGAAAAGGCTTCGTCGGTACTTAGATCCTCCTTTTTAACGCTCTTTTTAGCGTTTTCCTTCCTAAAGTTAGGCTTAGAATTAGGCCTCGAATTTGGCCTCGATTTTGGCCCCGGATTAGGCCTTGAATTAGGCCTAAAATTAGGCCTTTCTTACCTCTTATTCGGACTTTGGAAGTCCTTTCGAACGCTTTTAACGTTGGGATCCTTTTCGAAAGACTTAGGCTTCTTATAAGAAGCCTATAAGGCTAAGAGCCTTTGGGTAGTCGAAGAGCTCGAAATTCGGGTTTCGGCGAGTAAATCCTCCTAAAAATATAAGAGGTTTAAGCAAGTGACTTTTCCTTCGATGTTATAAAGCCACCGTTCTTAGCGTAGTAGGCCTTTATAGCGCTCTACCTATTAGGGAAAGTGGCCTTCGAGAACCCGGAAATAGTAGTTAATTTGATCGATTTCAGCGACTTCAACGTTTAAGCCGCGAAGCCGGCTAACGAGGGTATTAAATTTGGCGTTAAAATCGACGATACTAATACTTCCGTCGTATCGAAGGCTATAGAATTCTTCGTAAAGTTCCTCGCGAAGGGTTTATTAGGCGGGCGCGTATTAGAGCTTAAGCCTTTTATAAGCTATCGCCGGGTCGGTTTCGTAAGTTATAATAGCCTTCGGGCCGCTTTTTAACGTATTTCGAAGCGTAAGAAGTAGGGCTGCCTTTTAAGGATCCGATAGTTAGGTATTAACAACGTCGGGGTCCTCGAGAAATTCAGGGATTCGTAGGGCTCGAAATTAGATCGATAAAGCCTAATACCACTATTAGTAGTTTTTAGGACCCGAGAGGCGTTCAGATTCCGTAAGGTTTAGCGATTATTTAGCGAGTTCCTTTATCGTTAGGTCGTTAATATCGCTAAGAAGGGTAGGAGGAATAGGGCGTTTAGAGGCTAAATTAGCCTCTTACGGCGCTTACGGCGCTGTATAACGCTCGTTTAATAAGTTAATAACTTGCTAAAGTTGGGCCGTTAGGCTATTTACTTAGCCTTGAAGGTCTTATAAGGTAGGACCTTAAGGCTCGTGATTAACCTCGAAATTAGCTATTTTTAGCCGATTTTCTAGCCTAAAAGTACTACTTAAAGGCTTTTCCCGCGGTAAAAGTAAGGTTTAGAATAATATTCGTAAGCTTAATAAGCCTATTAGATAAAGGCTTATAGGGGGAATCGAGTACTACCCGATTCGGAAAGACTTCCGTGGAATTCCGAAGGTTTCGGGGTATATCGGCCAGATCCGGGATATTAAAATTCCGGGCTTATAACTTATTATACCGTATACCCTAATAAGCCTAAATATAGCACTTATATAAGGCTGCAACAACTATAATCGCTGTAGCGTAGCGAGTAGAAACGTAAGGAATCTCGGCCGAAGGTAGTAAGGTCGGGAAGTCTTAAGTACGATAATAGAGCTTACTAAGGTGCTAAAGGAAGCGAAGATATAAAAGAATAAGGCTTATATTTTTACTTACTTAACTACTTACTTACTTACTTAAAGAAAGTCTATTTATAAGAGGGTAAAAGGCTTATATTTATAAGCGTTTAAGCCTCTAATTAATTTGTAATCTACTAAATTCTAGAAGATTCGGTGGATCGTAGTGACTAAGTTTTAAAGAGCGTTGCTCTGTTTTTCTAAGGCGATTAGTAGGGGTTAATAGGCTAAGATAGGCCTATTATAATAGCGGTGCCGGTGGCAGTGCTTAGGTCCTACTATAGTAGCGGTGGCTAAGACTTACTATAAGGTAAGTCTACTAATCTACTATAAGGTAAGTATAGGGTAAGTTCCTTAGTATAAGGTAACTTCCTAAGATGAGTATAGGGTAAGTTCCCTAGTA
This sequence comes from Coniochaeta pulveracea, assembly GCA_003635345.1. Lineage (NCBI taxonomy): Eukaryota > Fungi > Ascomycota > Sordariomycetes > Coniochaetales > Coniochaetaceae > Coniochaeta > Coniochaeta pulveracea. The sequence continues at coordinate 50,969 of QVQW01000077.1, read as the reverse complement.
TAAGGTAACTCCCTTAGCACTTATAGCTATTATTTTAACATAATTATAAAGGGGTCCTTATTTAAAAGCTAAGTAAAAGATATAATATAAGAGTATAAGAGGGTAATAGCTAATATTTATTATTATAAGGGTCTTATAATATTAGTTCTACTTAAGATATAAATATAACGAGGGTGTACGAGTTAACTACTCGGCTAATAGACCAAAAGATCTAGCAATATCCGCGGCTGCGGATTGCCCTCGCGTACTAGCCTTATATAGCGATACCGGGAACACGAGCCGCGCGCATCGTTATAACTATCTCCCCCGCCACGGTGAGTCGACCCCGACTTTATACGTATAGGAATCGCCGGGTCCTCCGAGCGATGACGGTATCGGTTCTACGACTCGATCGCCCTACGGGCCAATCGGTCACCTAATTGCCTTGATCGGTCGTTCCACGAGGCTTCGACTAATCGGAGAGGTATATGCTAGAAGGGTCTCCAATGCCCACGATCCTGCGCCACTTGCGCAATTGATCGCGTCACTGCGGCGCGCCGAAAGAGTGGCTATAGGCCGCTGACAAAGAACTTGCTAGTCCAGGAGAAAGAGCCAACACGGGGGCTCGAACTCGGGACCTCCAGTGCACCGTTAGCCGCGGATATAATTGTAACGAGGGTGTGCGAGTTAACCACTCGGCTAATAGACCAAAAGATCTAGCAATATCCGCGGCTACGGATTGCCCTCGCGCACTAGCCTTATATAGCGATACCGGGAACACGAGCCGCGCGCATCGTTATAATAAATAACGGGTATCGTATACGATAAGCTCGTATAAGTAGATTATAACGATTAGGCTACTTTATAGCGATTATTAAGTAAAAGAGCCTCTCTTATTTAAAGGCTTCTTACGGGTATAATCTATATAGTAGTATTAACTTATTCTATCTAGAAAGGAGGTTATAAGATTAGCAACCCCTTTTATCGATTAAAGTCTTAATTAAGGTGGCCTATACGCCCTAATTAGGGTGGCCTATACTTACGTATATACCGTCCTAATTAGGTATCCTAATTAGGATCGGGGTCGAACGCCGAAAACGTTCTAATACTAATAACGTTTTCTTTCTACTAATATAAGCGTTCGATTTAGCGAATCTATCGAACTAAGATATACGGATTTGCCTTTTTTCCCTTTACTTAAAGGCAAAAAAAAACAAGTATACGTATACCCTTTTAAGGGAGAGCTAGAGGTATATATATACGTTATACCTAAGCTGGGAGTCGAACCCGGGTCTTTAGCTTATAAGCTAGTATATTAACTACTCTATTATTTAGCCTAGTAATAAAACCTCGCCGTACGTTAGCTTAAGTAAGCTAACGAGAAACCTATTCCTCGACTCGTATATTAGTAGCGTTGCTACTAATAAACCGTTCTAATATACGGTTTAATATAGCTTTAGTAAAGGTATTTATAAAGTTATCGTCGCCGTAGATTTATTTAACTTCTTATAATTTATAGCGTTCGTAAGATTAGCGTAAGGCTATAATATCGATTATAAGCCTCTTTTCCTTCGTTATTTCGAGCTTAACGAAGTACTCGTATAAGGAGTACGAATCGGTGCAAATAACGATAAGAATCTAAGGTAAGCTTAAATACGTAGTTATTATATAAAACGTAGAAGCTAAGGCGTAAGCTATATTTATACCGGTAACTATACCGTAGATCTTATTAGCGAGAACGTTACGGGTAACTCTCTTACTCTTAATATTACTAAAATATATTATATTACCGCGGATTAAGAACTCGTTCCGGTCCTTTATTACGGCCTCCTCGTTAATAAGGATAATCGCGAAGCTAAGTTACGAAGTTAAGTCCTTATTTTTTATAAAAGACTTATTAACGAAAACGAATAGTTTCGTAATATCGAGAGCTAATAAAACGAACGTAAGCCCTTATTTCTACGAGTTAATTTACTATTAGATCCTTCGGTTTAAGGCCTTAATATCTTCCTTAGTAGGATCTTAGTATTAGGCGGTACTTAAGAAGTTAAAATAAGCTTTTAGCTAATAGATTAAAGCGATATAAGCTCTTTATATACGTTGTTCTACGTATTATTATTTTACCGTTAGCGAATCTACGTCGATAAGAGCCAAATTTCTAGCCTAACCTTTTTTATTATAAGATTAACGAGTCCTTATTTAAGGAAAGGATACCCCCGTTAAAAATTAGTAGCTCTTTTATTATTAAGACTTACTTCGGTTTTGCCGTAAACCTAGCTTCTTTAAGCTCCTCGTCCTTATAACGTAAAAAAGCTATAATCGAGAGGCCTAATATATCGTCGGTTTATATTCTAATATAAGCGAAGTTAAGGTTCTTAAACGTAGCGATTAAGAAGTATAAGTCGTACGAACTAGTAGTTATCTAAAGCTTCTTTTTATAATAATTATAATAAGTTACTTATTAGTAAGTACCGGCTTCGGTAATTCTATATAACGGTTTTATTACTCGTATAACGGTATTAAAAGGATATTAGTCCTAGATCTACGAAGATAGATATATTAAAATCTTATAGTTTAGTTTTATTTTAGATTAAACGTAGGCTTAAGTAATATCCCTAATTTATATAATTATACCGTTACGTAGTAGACTCGGCGTAAAAGCTAGAATTAGCTATTAGTTTACCCGTTAAATAATAAGCGATTACGTAAGTATCGTTACTTTCTTATCGTCGCCGTAGTTTTAGATAACTAAGTATAACTTTTCGTAAAGCGAGATCGTTTTATCTTTAACCTCGTTTATAATCCGAGACTTAAAAATCCGATCGCCGGGCCGGGTAAAATCTCGAAGACGTACGAATTAGAAGACTCCTCGCCTAATTAAGCTCTTAATTTCGGTCTTTATAAACTCCTCGAAAGGATTACCCGGTCCCGTAATCTTACCTTATATACGTAGTTATACTACTAAGACGGCGTCTACTTATTCCTTATTACTTAGGAATACGTTAGAATCGGTAGTTTCGGTTAAGAAGTAGTATTATACGTTAACGGTAATTAAGGGGACCTTACGTAAGCGCCTTCTATTACGTTTCGGTCTTACCGCCGGGTCTAATAGCTTATCTCTTATACTAAGAATAGCTTTAGGAGTAGTAAAAGCTAGTTCCTAAGTCTTAAGGCTAGTAATATTCTCGGTGGTAAGGTCCTCGAAATAAGGCTTAATAATAGTTAAACGGAAGATTTAAGGGCCTCGGTCCGTTATTATTATATAGTTTTCCCCCTAAACCCCGATAAGGGTATAAGGTCCTTTTTAACCCTTTTTCTTACGTTAGACCCGTACTTACGATTATAATAAGAGCTATATCGTACGGGAAGTATTTAGCTTATTATATATAACGAGAGCCTCGTTTACTTAGCAAGTAATATAATACCGTCTTATAGCTTTTATTACCTTCTAAATAGCTAAAGCGTATTATTATTATATCGGCGATAGCTAAGAGTCCTCCGATATCTTTAAATAAGTATTAAAAATAAAGAGTATCGGGACGAGCCCGTTTAACTTAATAATATCGTTAACTACTTTAACTATATATTAGAGTACGGCTTCTCGGCTTATAAATAGATCTTTTATACGTAAGATTTCGTAGATATATCGTAAAAAAGCGTAATATTATTCTACTTTACTAATATTATAATACGCTTTAATAAGTATTTCCTTAAACGAAATCGTTATTTCTTTGGTAAGTTAGCGAAATTCCGAAGAACGGAACTACTTACTAGTATCTATAATAATCTAATCGGGTAGCCCTTAATAGACGTCGATCTAATAAAAGCGTAGGGACTCTTATACGTACTAAGTACTAATATCTTTTAAGAACTTAGCCGCGTTAAACGTAGTTATTATATCTATTATATAGAGTATTAACTAATTTCCTTCTACGTAGAAGATATCGATTACGATCTCGTAATTAAACTCGTAATCGTCCCGTAAAATAAATTTGAACTATAACGAGTTAAGTATATTTTTCTAATACTAATAATAGACTTTAGTTAAGAACTTTAAAATACTTAGTTTTATTAAATAGCTTATTATTATAAGAACTTTATAGAAGCGTATAACTAATAAGTAGCCGAATCGGTAGTATAACTAATAAAGCTCTATTTTTATAAGAAAGGCGAGAACGGCTTTCTTAGGGTTCAGTTTTATCTAAGGATAGCCTTATTTATATATAACTAGTATTATAATATTTCCTTATTATAATAAGTTATATAAGTTATCGAACTTAATCCCGAGGCGGTTTATATCTTAAAAGCAAAGTAAGAATAATATATCGGCTTCGATTATATAGAACTCTATCTTACTTAAAGGCGTAGGAACGGTAATAATACCTAATAAGGTAAGCGGGTTCCCTCCTCCGAATCGGATAGTTGCCTATTCCGCGTTAGTATTAATTAAGAGGTTTAGTAATTACCGTTATAAGGCTTAGAACTACGGCCTTCTTACCGTAGAATAATTAGCCGTATTAAAGTTTAGTATAATACCGTAGAATACCGCGGCGGAGTATCTACTTTTAAGTATAAAGATATACTTTAGTTTTTCTTCTTCTCCTTACCTTACCTCCGTACCGAGGAGGTTAGGCCTTAGTATAAGCCCTTCTTTAATTAAGATATACGTAACCGTAGTATCGGTAAAGAGAGTAGCTAGCCTAAATCCGTTTAACTTAGTTATTATAATAAGGAAGGATTCGTAAAGCTATCCCTCCTTAGACTCCGAGTCTATACTATTAAATTCGTACTCTCAAGATTAGAAAAACTAATCTAAGAAATCGCTTTTTAGGTCCTCTATTAATATAAGGCCTTCGTATTAGGTTAAGAATTAGAAGTAAGCTTATTAGCTACGGTCTTAGGTTTATAAGTTATTCTTAAACCGTTCGTAGGCCTACTTCTTTTCCTTAAGAATATAAGTAGTAAATTAGTAGCTTTATTTACCGTAAACGAAGTACTTCTTATTAGGGCTCCCTTTATTCTTCTTACCGTATCTAATCTCTTAACCTTTACCCTTATATTTACGGTTAACTTAGTACTAATCTAATATTTCTTAAGGTAGTAAAGAGGCTTAGAATTATTAAGAGGCCCGCTTATTCTTAGCGTAAATACTAATAGCCGAGCGGAGTTAACTAACTACGTCCTTAAGCTTAGGGGCTAAGTTATAAAGGTAAAGGGTATACTTAGGGATTCCTTTATAAGTATTTAGTAGTTATATATAAAGTACTATTTCGTTATTAGATTAAGCTAATAAGGTATATTAGATCTTCTTTAGTTTATCGAGGAGTATCTCTAAATATTTTAATTTTGTTTTTCCTACGTTTTCGGTTATAATAATACGTAAAGTAATATTATATTAAGCCGATAAGTATATTTAAGCGTCCTCTTCGGTCTTAAAGTAGCGTATAATCCTTTAAGTAAGGGTATTAAAGTCCTTAAAGATATCCGGCTCGTAAAGGCGGTCGTAATAGTATTACTAAGCTATACCGGTTAATATATTAGGTAACGTAAATGATTAATATTATTATATAAGGCCGATCCGGTATATATAGTTTTAGAAGATCCTAAACTTATTATTTAAGATATCGTATATCTTCTTATTATACCTTATCTCGTCGGAGGTATATATCTTTTAAATTACCTCGATTTACTTAAGGACTCTCGGATTTAAGTTAACGAGTAAGTCCTAAGCTTAGTATTTTAAGTTATTAGCTCTTTAAGTCCTTTACTAATAAAAATACGTTTCCCGGTATAATAGATTAATATAAGTAAGATAAGGAAGGGCCGAGTATTCCCGAGGTTATAAGATATAATAAGGTCCCGGGTCTTTTTATATTAGCGCCTACGGTAATAAGGGATATTACTATTCGATCGACTAAACGGGCGCCCTTAATATAGATAATTCTTATAAGTTATCTAATTAGCTAAATAACGTAAGTATATCCCTTAGTATTTTCGTAGGAGGGTATATAAGTAGGATAAGCGGTTTATCTAAAGTAATATTATCTAAGAAGTCTAGATTTTAAAGGTTCCTCTTTAAGGTAGTACTTTTCCTAATATCTTTAGCGATTATTTCCTAATTTTAAAAGCGGTACTCCTTAGCTTAAGCTATATCGAAGAGGATCTTCGTAATAATATATCTTCTAATAAATAAGATATATATACCCCGGTCGAATAAGAAGTCCCTAATATACTTTTAGATACTAATAGCTAAGGCCTCTTATTAGTTAGGGGTAAAGCCTTTAAACGATTTATAAAAGTTTCTTTAAAGGTCCTTACCTCTCTTTTATTCTAAGTCCTATATATAAGTAAAGAATAAGACGTAACCGGCGAGTTATTTAGATATAAGTGCCTTTAGTCGGTTAAATACGCTAAGTCTTCTCTACGTAAAAGGGTCGATCTCGTTCCGGTAAAGGGTTAAGACTCCTTTTAGGTAAGCGGTTTTAGATTTAGATCTAGATTTAGGTCTAAGTCTTAGGGTCTTTCTAAGCTAAGGGGATACGTCTTAAGGGGACGACGACGTAGATCCTATTATTATATCCTTCCTCCTCTTCCTTATATTTATATATCGGGTCTTAAAATAGCTCGGGCCTCGGATCGTAGCTCGAGTCTTAAGTATAAGGTCGATTCTAAGGTCGAGTCTTAAGAGGTTGCTTATCGATTAAGAGCCTTATACGGTTTCTTAAAGGGTTATTAATATAATCGTAGGACTAGTAAATTTACGCGATTTTCGATAAGCGCTCCTAAACGCTAAGAAAGAGGTTCGGCTTTTAGAAATAAGCTAGAATCTACTTTACGTTCTTTGAGGGTGTAACAAGGCTTAGAGTTAGAGAGCCGAGGCTACACTATTCTAATACTAACCCCGCTCTACTTCTAGCTTATATACTTATACGGGTACGAGTATAAGTCCGAGAAACGAATAAGGTTCTAAGACTCCCCTTAAGTTAATAGTCTTAAGTTTCTTCTCTCTTTAAGAATTAGTTTATAAATTATAAGACCCTTATAATATTAAATATTAGCCGTTACCCTCTTATATCTTATCTCTTACTTAACCTTTAAATAAGGACCTCTTTATATTTCTAATTCTTTTATCCGCTTAGGTTACTTAAGAGATACGATATCTAACCTAAGTAATATCCGTATAATTCGTAATAAAAAGGTTATTAGTAAATAACCAGCTTACTTAAAAGGTTCGGGTTAAAGTTCCGAAACGATACTTTTAAATAACGACTTCGAAGACAAATTATAATTAGAAGAGGAAGAGGTCGAGTTCGTCCCTAATCTTACTCTAAGATATTTTAAAATAATAGCTTATCCTTATCTCTTTACCGTTACGGTATTCCTTATTATTATAAGACCTAAGGCGGATACTATTATTACTAAGGACCTTTAACATATAAAGGAGTAATATAAGATCCTTATAGCTTACGTTTCGGTTTAAAAGAAAATCTATAAATTATAACGGTTAATTTATAAATATACGGATAAGGAATCGGACTCGGACCCCCCTTATAAATTAAAGATTAAGATTAAGAATATTCCTAAATTAAAGCTTAATTATACGGTCTAATAACGTTAAGATTAGCTTTACGTATTTAAAAGGGGATTTAAAAGTACGAAGTATAAATATCGTATAAAAGAGAATTATATCCTTAAAGCTTTTAATTAGCTATAACTTAACTACTAATCCCGCTAAGACTATTATACGTAAAACTAATAAGAAATTAATCCCGATTTTAACGAAACCGATTAAGATATATTCGAAGAGTAGACCGTTACCTTTTTATAAAATTATAAGAATTTCGATATTAAGCTAATATAATCTTTAAACGATATTAAATAACTCCTAAACTAAACTCTTTAAGCTTTCGATATTTACTTCGATTCGTTTAAAAATAATTTCAAACGATAAGACGATAAATAAAAGGCTAATATCTTTTTTACGAAATTATAACCCGATTTACGTATAAATATTAAGAAGACTATTATAATCTTACTTTAGACTTAAGACGGTATAATAGCTTTAACGATTAGGTTCGTTTTAGAAGTTATATCGGGCCTAAAGCGTAAAAGAGAATACGAAGATCGTAGAGAGGGTTTAACTACGAAATATCCTTCGCTCGGCGGAGATACGTTTTATAATACTACTTCTCGAGATAAAGGCCGAGGATTTAGAAAACGTAGTATAAAGCGTAATTATAAGAGTACCGGTCGTAAAAGAATAAGTAATAAGAGCTAAGATTCGCCCTTAATTAGGGGTAATCTTATTAGAGAAGATAGAAAATAAAATCGGTATTATATTTATAATAATATTAAGTATTATACCTTAGATTATCTAAATAAATAACGTACGGTAATAAGATTAGTAATTTATATTTAAAGCGGCTCTTTATAAGGTTAAGGCCGAGGAGGTAATAAAAGACGAGGTTATTATAAGTTAAACTTTAATAATACCTTCGTAAGCTTAAAAATAAAATCGGAAGAATAAAGGTTATAAGCTTTTCCGGTTAGAAAACCGTAGATATTACTAACTAATTTTATATCCTTATTTATATCTTTTCCTAACCTATATTAGATACGTTTATAAACTTAAATACTAATATTAAAGTAAATATAATCGATATAATAATAGTAAAGTAATATTATCTTTAATTAGGAGAATTAACTACGCTTCTTATTAAGGTAATTAAACGTATAAAAGTTCTTATCTATAAAGTATAAAACGTCTTTATATATCTCCGAGACTCTTAAGGTATTATAAAAGAAGTAATCCGGGTTTACGTCGGAGTAGAATACGTTCTAAGCGGAAGTTCCGTTATTTTATCTATAATAATAATAAAAGATTATTATATTTGCGTAATTATATAAAGAAAGAAATAGTAATTCGAGTATAATAAGCGTATATTCTAAATTATTTCGGAACGAAACTTTAAACGTATTACTCGTAATATTACGAAGGTTTATATTATACGAAATATATCGGAGTAATTCTTATTAAATAACGAAGAGGAGATTACCGGCTTTATATTACGCTTAGAAGACTTACCGGCCGAATTATTACCTTAAAAGAATATCTTTAAATCCTTTAATATTAATATTTTACCGCGAACTAAAGAAACTAATTATACGATTAACTTAATTAAAAGATAAGAACCGCCTTATAAACCGATTTACTTATTATCTTAACGTAAATTAACTTAACTTCGTAAATTCCTTAATAAGAATTTAATAAATAGCCGTATACGTCTTTCTAAATCCTTAACCGGTATACTTATCTTATTTATCCTTAAAAAGGACGGTTCCTTATATCTTTATATAAATTACCGTAGTTTTAATAAAGCTACGATCCGTAACCGATATCCTTTACCTCTTATATCCGAGATCTTAGATTATATTATAAGCGTATAATTCTTTATTAAAATTAATATTAAAGATATATATTATCGTATCCGTATTAAAGAAGGGGACGAATAGAAAATAATATTTCGGATACGATATAATTACTACGAGTTCCTAATTATACCGTTTAGCTTAACTAATATCTTAATAATATTTTAGAATTATATATACTTAGTTTTATAAGGTTTACTCGACGATTTTTATATAACTTACCTTAATAGTATCTTTATCTTTTCTAAGGATAAAGATATATACCTTAACTATATTAGATAAGTCCTAAATCGCTTTTATTCCTCGGAACTTTACGTTAAACCTAATAAATATATTTTCTTTTAAAACTAAGTAAAGTTTCTTAGCTATATTATATTAGCCGAAAAGGTTTTTATAAATCCGAGCCGTATAAATATTATCGCTTTATAATTAGAACTTATTAGTTATTATAACGTTTAAGTTTTCTTTAGGTTTTATAATTTTTATTATTATTTTATCTAAGGTTATTCCGGTCTTATTTTATCTTTAACCTCTTTATTAAAAGGGAGTAAGAACGGTAAGAAACTAGGATTAATAGTCCTCGGTATACCGGAAGAGTAAATATTTATAACCTTTAAAGTAGCGTTTTAATTAGCTCCTTTACTACGGTACTTTAACCTAAATCGTTATATATAACTAAAAATAAATACCTTTAACTAAGCTATATTTAATATCGCCTCCTAATAAGACGATAAAAACAAATAATATCTTATAACGTTTTAGTCCCGTAAGTTTACTAAATCGGAGCTAAATTATAATATCTTAGATAAAGAGCTATTTATTATTATCGAGTCTTTCCGATATTAGAGATATTATTTAAAAAGAAGCCGATTCGTAATCGAAGTATTATCGGATTATATTAATTTATAAACTTTTATAAAATAGCTAAAACTTAATAAAAGATAAGTTAGAGAATATATATATTTAACGCCTTTTGAATTCGTAATTAAATATCGGCTTAAGAAGTCTAACTTAGCCGATATACCGTCGAGACGGCCTAATTATAAAAGCTCTTTAAGTACCTAAATAGAATTATTAAATCCCTTCTAAGAAAAAATAGAAAGCTTAAGAATATAAGTATTTACGATCCGATATCTAACTTAAAGAGGCTTAGAATCGGTACCGGATTAAGATAATCCCGTATATAAAGAATATCCCGAAGACGATTTAGAAGAGTTAATAAAGAATAATCTAACCGATAATAACTTAGAATATTAGGAAGACTTAAAAGACTTAGAAGGTTTAGAAACGTCTTAAAAGAAGACGTTAAAAAAGCGTTAGGTATAATATTAATTATTTATAAAATAATATATCTTAAAAATAATAATACTTAATATAAGCTCCTAAGAATAAGCTTTAGAAATAGGTATTATAAAAGACTTAAAAGACTTAATTATATAATTATAAGAAGTAGATCCGGAGATATAACGTATTAAGAGTAAAATATTATAAAATAGATAAACCCGATTATAATCGGTGTAAACCGTTTATAAGAATAAAATAATCCGGTTTAAAAACCGGCTATATATCTTAAGGTTAGAAAGACTTAGATAAGAGCTATTATACTTATATTATAATAAAATAAATATCAGGTACTTCGGTATCGGCTATATTATAAAGTTACTTTAATATAAATATTATTAAATCGGTATATATACCGATATTAAGAAATACGTCGTAAATTATATTATTTATTAAAGAATAATATCTAAGAAATATAAACCTTATAATAAGCTCGAATTACTCCCGATACCTTTATACCCTTTTAAAGAGGTCTTAATAGATTTTATTATAAGGTTACCCTTTATTTAATATAAAGGCGAAAACGTAAACGTAATCCTAATAATAATAAACCGATTTACTAAATATATATTATTCTTACTTACTAATACGACGATTATATCGGTAGAATTAATAAAACTCTTTTATATAAAAGTAGAACTTAGATACGGTACCCTTAAAAGAGTAATTTTAAACCGAGGTAGCGTTTTTATAAGTTAGTTCTAAATAGATCTTTATTATTATAATAAGATTTAACAATACTTATTAATAACGTATTACCCCTAAACCGATAGTTAAACTAAAAGGGTAAATCAAATATTTAAAAGTTATCTTAGATTATTTATCGATTCGTAATAGCTAATATAACCGAATTTACTCCCTTTAATATAATTTACTTATAATAACGTATAAAATATAACGATCGGCTTAAATATTAATAAAGTATTACTAAGCTATATACTTAACTTCTACCTCCGAACCGAGGACGGTTTTAATTAGAAGAAGGTACCGGTAATAATAGATAAATTAGAGAAATTAGTAATAATTAAAGAGTAAGTTATAAAAACGTTAGCGAACCGTTATAAAAAGATAAGCGAAGTATTATAATATAAAGTATATATTTAAGATATTAAAAGAAGATAATCTAATAACTCTTTTATCTAAGAACTTAAAGTTCAAAATACTTAATAAGAAGTTAGCCCTTAAGTTTATTAGACCTTTTAAAGTCTTTATAATAATCGGATTATATACGTACCGTATCAGCTTACTAATATAATATAAACGTTTATATAACGTATTTCTTATTAGTTTATTAAAACCTTAAAATCTATAAAAAGGAGAATATTTAAAGAATTATCTTTAAATATTAGAGTTAGAAGACGATAACTAATAAGTAATAGAAGAGATTAAAAATAAGCGCCGGATCGGCGGTAAAATATAGTTCTATATAAAATAAGAAGATTAACCTTTAGAATATAATTAATAAGTTAATAAAGAAGATATATAAGCTCTAAAGGTTATTATAAAATTTAGGAAATAAACTACGAAAACTAAATTACCTCCTTATAAAACGGAACCTCTAATATTATCTAATATAAAGCCGGAATAAGTCGAGCTTACCCCCGCTTAGAAGAGAAAAAGGGGAAGACTTAGAAAAATAGATTAAAGGACTTAATATAAAGAAGGGAGATTCCTTATAAGAAATAAATTTTAAGAATAAGCTATTGAAAATATAAAAAGATTATCTTATAAAACGCTAAGTACCGGCCCCGAAATAGACCCGAAACTCCTAATTTACGGTTAAGGACGATATATTATAAGTTATTTATATTAGGTAAGGTATTTTTTAATAATCGGTATTCGGTAATCTTAAGTTTATATAAGTCGATTATTAAATCCCGGATATTAGATAAGTCTATTATTAAATAATCCTCCCCGATTTAAAGGTTAAAGTAACCCGCTTTACCTAAGAATAAGTATAGCTTCCCGTCGATAATAACTAACGTTATATACGTATTATAATAACGTTAATACTTATAAAATAGTTTTTAAAATAGACCGGATTAACTAATAATTATAACGGAAGAGATATAAGAGATTTATTAAGTTTTACTTCTTTAATTTTCTATTAGATTTAAAAATCTTTTATACCGAAGAGTAAACTCCGACCGCCTCTACGAAATTATATATTAGGTTAACTATAATATTACCGATTAATTAACGAACCTTTTAATAATAAAGGTAAAACCCCTCCTTATCGGCCTTATAAAACTTATAAGCTTAGCTAAAGATTATCTTAATATCTTCCTAATCTCTTTATATACTTAACGGTACCTACGAAATATTAATAAACCGGTCTTATTACGGACTCGAAAGAGATTAAAGGACTAACCTAATTATAAGGAGAGCCGTTTCCGAAGTAACGTTTATATATTCGAAACGAGATAACGTCTTAAGTATAACTCGGATTCGATATATTATTACGGAAACGTTCTAAGTTATTCGAGGTATATTAGACCCTTAAGTAAGTTAAATATAAGTTAAAAGTAATATAAACGTATTTAACTAAAGTACGAACTTTAAGGACCGTCTTATCCTTCTTAAATACCGTAAACGTCTTTAAAGTAAGCTCCGATATAATAATAAAGAACGTTAATATTACCGTAAATAAAGGTTAGTCTAATATAAGAATATCGGATATAATAATATCGGCTTATAACGACCGATTAACTAAAAGCCGAGATATTACTTTACCTTTACCTTTAAACTAACGACTAAGGCTAACGGTAAATATAATAAATTAGGATCGGAAAAGTATTAATAAAAAGGATAAAAGAGTTTAAAAGCTATTAACTATTTATAGAAAAAAGAGTTATAAAGCTATTAATCGAATAAGCTTAAGAAAAGAAAAAGAATAAGAAAAGGTTTATTATTAAACTAAACGGCTTAATATACTTTTTACGATTTATAATAAAGACCGACCGAATTATAATAAGACTTATAAATCGTAGATCTATAATAAGGCTTAGAGTTATAAGGCTTAAGGTTAATAGTTATAATATAATAGAAGTAGAAGCGCCTAATAGCTAAGGTTAGCTATTATAAAGGGGGGAATAATTATAATAAAGCTTAAAGTTAGAGAGCCGAGGCGATACCGTTCTAATATTAACCCCGCTCTACTTCTAGCTTATATACTTATATAAGTACGAGTACGGGTCCGAGAAACGAATAAGGTTCTAAGACTCCCCCTAAGTTAATAGTCTTAGGTTTCTTCTCTCTTTAAGAATTAGTCTATAGATTATAAGACCCTTATAATACTAAATATTAGCCGTTGCCCTCCTATATCTTATCTCTTACCTAGCCTTTAAATAAGGACCCCTTTATAAAGGGGGTAGTGAGAGGCCTCTTTTTCTACTAAATTAGCTAAGATTAGGAGGTTTACTACTTAACCTTATTGATTTATAAGTTAAGTAGGTTTAACTACTAATTAGTATTAGTTCTACTTAAGATATAAATAACGGGTATCTTATACGATAAGCCCGTGTAAGTAGATTATAACGATTAGGCTACTTTATAACGATTACTAAGTAAAAGAGCCTCTCTTATTTAGAGGCTTCTTACGAGTGTAATCTATATAGTAGTATTAGCTTATTCTATTTAGAAAGGAGGTTATAAGATTAGCAACCCCTTTTATCGATTAGGGTCCTAATTAAGGTGGCCCGTACGCCCTAATTAGGGTGGCCTATGCTTACGTATATGCTATCCCAATTAGGCATCCTAATTAGGATCGGGGTCGAACGCCGAAAACGTTCTAATATATAATTTATAAACTAATTCTTAAAAAGAGAGGAAACTTAAGGCTATTACTTTAAGAAGAGTCTTAAAACCTTATTTTATTCTCGGACTTATACTTATACCCGTATAAATATATAAGTTAAGAACGGAGTAAGGTTAATAAAAAACAACGTAGCCTCGGCTTCTTTACTTTAAGCCTTTTTATAATTATTCCTCTTTTTATAATAATTATCCTTAGTTATAAAGTACCTTATTACGATATCGGAAAGATTTAACCTTAATAATATATCGTCTTTATTTAATATTCGCCCCGTTATCGAATCGTAGTTCTCCGATAAATATAATAGGGCTTAGAGTTAGAGAGTTAAGGCTACACCGTTCCGGTGTTAACCCCGCTCTACTTCTAGCCTATATACTTATACGGGTACGAGTACGGGTCCGAGAACTAAATAGGGTTCTAAGACTCCCCCTAAGCTAATAGTCTTAAGTTCCTTCTCTCTTTAAGAATTAGTCTATAGACTATAAGACCCTTATAATACTAAATACTAACCGTTACCCTCCCGTATTATATCTTTTACCTAACTTTTAAATAAAGACCCCTTTATATTTCTAATTCTTTTATCCGTTTAAGCTACCTAAGAGATACGATATCTAACCTAAGTAATACCCGTATAATTCGTAATAGAAAGGCTACCGGTAAGTAACCGGCTTACCTAAGGGGTTCGGGCTAAAGTTCCGGAACGATACCCCTAAATAACGACTTCGAAGACGAACTATAGTTAGAAGAGGAAGAGGTCGAATTCGTCCCCGATCTTATACCGGGACGGTCTAAGACGGCGGCCCGCCCAAATCCCTTTATCGCTACGGTACTCCCTATTACCACGAGACCTAAGGCGGATATTATTACTACTAAGGACCTCTAACGTATAAAGGAGTAGCGTAAGATCTTTACGGCTTATATTTTAGCCTAAGAGGAGATCCGTAAATTATAACGGTCGATCTATAAATATACGGATAAGGAATCGGACTCGGATCCCCCTTACGGATCAAAGATTAAGATTAAGAATATTCCTAAACTAAAGCTTAACTATACGGTCTAATAATACTAAGATTAGCTCTACGCCCTTAAAAAGGGATTTAGAAGTACGAAATATAAATATTATACGGAGGAGAGTCGTATCTTTAAAGCCCTTAATTAGCTATAACCTAACTATTAATCCCGTTAAGACCGTTATATATAAAACTAATAAGAAATTAATCCCGACTTTAACGAAACCGATTAAAATATATTTAAAAAGTAGACCGCTACCCTCTTATAAAATTATAAGAATCTCGATACTAAGCTAATATAATCTTTAAATAATATTAAATAACTCCCGAATTAAACCTTTTAAGTTTTCGACGTTTACCTCGATTCGTTTAAGAGTAACTTTAAACGATAAAATAATAAATAAAAGGCTAATATCTTTTTTACGAAATTATAACCCGATTTATATATATATATTAAGAAGACCGTTATAGTCTTACCTTAAACTTATAACGGTATAATAGCTCTAATAGCTAAGTTTACTCTAAAGGTTATATTAGGCTTAAAGTGTAAAAGAGAATACGAAGACCGTAGAGAAGGTTTAGTTACGAAACGTCCTTCGTTCGGCGAAGACGCGTTTTATAATACCCCCTCTCGAGATAAAGACCGAGGATTTCGGAGACGTAATATAAAACGTAACTATAGAAGTATTAATCGTAAGAGAATAAGTAATAAGAGTTAAGATCCGCCCTTAACCGGGAGTAATCTTATTAGAAAAAATAGAAAACAAAATCGGTATTATATTTACGATAATATTAAATATTATACCTTAGATTATCCTAATAAATAATATATAATAATAAGATTAGTAATTTATATCTAAGGCGGCTCTATTCGAAGCTAAGGCCGAGGAGGTAGCCGAGGACGAGGTTACTACGGGTTAAGCCCTAATAATACCTTTATAAGCTTAAAAACGAAGCCGGAAGAGTAGAGCCTACGGGCCTTTCCGGTTAGAAAACTATAGATATTATTAACCGCTTTTATATCTTTATTCGTATCCTTTCTTAGCCTATATTAGATATATTTACGGACCTAGATACTAATACTAAGGTAGATACGATTAATATTATAATAATAAAGTAATACCACCTTTAATAAAGAGAACTAATTATACCTCTTATCGAGGTAATCGGGCGTATAGAAGTCTTTACTTATAAAGTATAGAATATTCTTATACGCTTCCGAGACTCCCGAGATATAATAAAGGAAGTAATCCGGGCTTACGTCGAAGTAGAATACGCTTTAAGCGGGAGCTCCGTTATTTTATCTATAATAATAATAGAAGACTATTATATTTATATAACTACGTAAAGAAAAGAGTAGTAGTTCGAGTATAATAAGTATACGTTTTAGATCGTTTCGGAACGAAATTTTAAACGCGTTATTCGTAATATTATAAAGGTCTATATTATACGGAATATATCGGAGTAATTCCTATTAAGTAGCGAAGAGGAGATTAACGGCCTTATATCGGGATTAGAAGATTTACCGGTAAAATTATTACTTTAAAAGGATATCTTTAAATCCTCTAATACTAATATTTTACCGCGAACTAAAGAGATTAACTATACGATTAACCTAATTAAGGGATAAGAACTATCTTATAAACCGATTTACCTATTATCCTAATATAAATTAGCTTAGCTTCGTAAATTCTTTAATAAGAATTTAGTAAATAACCGTATACGTCCTTCTAAATCCTTAGCCGGAGCGCTTATCTTATTCGTCCCTAAAAAAGACGGTTTACTACGCCTTTATATAGATTACTACGGCCTTAATAAAGCTACGATCCGTAACCGATACCCCTTACCTCTTATATCCGAGATCTTAAATTATACCGTAAACGTATAATTCTTTATTAAAATTAATATTAAAGATATCTATTACTATATCCGTATTAAGGAAAGGGACGAGTAGAAGATAATATTTCGGACGCGATACGGTTACTACGAGTTCTTAATTATACCGTTTAGCTTAACTAATACCTTAGTAACGTTCTAAAACTATATATACTTAGCTTTACGAGGTTTACTCGACGATTTTTATATAACTTATCTTAATAATATCCTTATCTTTTCAAAGGATAAAGATACGTATCTTTATTATATCGGATAAGTCTTAGAACGTCTCCGTTCTACGGAACTTTACGTTAAACTTAGTAAATATATCTTTTTTTAAGACTAAGTAGAATTTCTTAGTTATATTATATCGGTTAAAGAAGTTTCTATAAATCCGAGCTATATAAATATTATCGTTTTATAGCCGGAACTTATTAGTTATTATAACGTTTAAGTTTTCTTTAGGTTTTATAATTTTTATCGTCGTTTTATTAAAAGCTATTCCGGCCTCGTTTTATCTTTAACTTCCTTACTAAAAGGGAGTAAAAACGGTAAGAAACTAAGATTAGTAATCCTCGGTATACCGGAACGGTAAGTATTTATAGCCCTTAAAATAGCGTTCTAATTAGCTCCCTTATTACGGTACTTCGACCTAAATCGTTATATACGATTAGAAACGGATACCTCTAACTAAGCTATATCTAATATCGCCTCCTAATAAGACGATAAAGGTAAATAATACCTTATAACGTTTTAGTCCCGTAAGTTTACTAAATTAGAGCTAAATTATAGTATCCTAAATAAAGAACTATTTACTATTATCGAGTCTTTCCGATATTAGAGGTATTATTTAAAAGAGAGCCGATTCGTAATCGAAGTATTATCGGATTATACTAATCTATAAACTTTTATAAAATAGCCGAAACTTAATAAAAAGTAAGCTAAATAATATATATACCTAACGTCTTTTAAGTTTATAATTAAATATCGGCTTAGGAAGTCTAACCCGGCCGATATACCGTTAAGACGGCCTAATTATAAGGGCTCCTTAAGTACTTAAATAGAATTATTAAATTTATTCTAAGAGAAAATAAAGAGCTTAAGAATATAAGTATTTACGATCCGATATCTAACTTAAAAAGGCTTAGAATTAGTACCGGATTAAAGTAATCTCGTATACGAAGAATATCTCGAAGACGATTTAGAAGAGTTAGTAAGGAATAGTCTAATCGATAACGACTTAAAATACTAAGAAGACTTAAAAGACTTAGAAGGTCTAGAAACGCTTTAAAAGAAGGTGCTAAGAGAACGTCGGGTATAATATTAACTATTTATAAAATAGTATATCTTAAAAGTAATAATACTTAATACGAGCTCCCGAGAATAAGCTTTAGAAATAAGTATTATAAAAGATTTAAAAGACCTAATTATACGGTTATAAGAAGTAGATCCGGAGATATAACGTATTAAGAGTAAAACGTTATAAAATAGATAAACCCGATTATAATCGGCGTAGACCGTTTATAAAGACGGAATAGTCCGGTTTAGGGACCGGTTATATATCCTAAGGTTAGAGGGACTTAGATAAGAGCTATTATACTTATATTACGACGGAACGGACGTAAGGTACTTCGGTGTCGGCTATATTATAAAGTTGCTTTAACGTAAATACTACTAAATCGGTATATATACCGATATTAAGAAATACGTCGCGAGCTATATTATCTATTAAGGAACGGTATTTAAGAGATATAAGCCTTATAACAAACTCGAATTACTCCCGATATTTATACGCCCTTTTAAAGAGGTCTCGATAGACTTTATTATAAGGCTACCCTCCGTTTAATATAAAAGCGAAAACGTAGACGTAATCTTAGTAATAATAAACCGATTTACTAAGTATATATTATTCCTACTTATTAATACGACGATTATATCGGTAGAATTAGTAAAACTCTTTTATATTAAAGTAAAACTTAGATACGATGCCTTTAAAAGAGTAGTTTCGGACCGGGGTAGCGTCTTTATAAGTTAGTTTTAGATAGACTTCTATTATTATAATAAGATTTAACGATGCTTATTAATAGCGTACTACCCCTAAACCGACGGCTAAATTAAAAAGGTAAATTAAACGCTCGAAAGTTACCTTAAGTTATTTATCGATTCGTAATAGTTAACGTAGCCGAATCTACTCCCTTTAGTATAGTTTACTTATAATAACGCGTAAAATATAATAATCGGCTTAAGTATTAATAAAATATTATTAAGCTATATACCCGACTTTTATCTTAGAACCGAGGACGGTTTTAATCGGAAAGAGGTGCCGATAATAATAAATAAATTAGAGAAATTAGTAATACTAAGGAGTAAGTTATAGGAATATTAGCGAACCGTTATAGAAAGATAAGCGAAGTATTATAATACGAAGTATATACTTAAGATACTAAAAGAAGGTAGTCTAATAGCTCTTTCGATTAGAAACTTAAGGTTAAAAGTACTTAATAAGAAGTTAGCCCCTAAGTTTATTAGACCTTTTAAGGTCTTTATAATAATCGGATTATAAACGTACCGTATTAGCTTATTAATATAATATAAATATTTATATAATATATTCCTTATTAGTTTATTAGAACCTTAGAACCTATAAGAAGGAGAATATTTAGAGAATTACCTTTAGATACCTAAGTTAGAAGACGATAACTAATAGATAATAAAAGAGATTAAAGATAAGCGCCGGATCGGCGGTGAAACGTAGTTCTATATAAAGTAAGAAGGTTAGCCCTTAAAATATAATTAATAAGTTAATAAAGAAGATATATAAGCCTTAAGGGCTATTATAAAATTTAAGAAGTAAGCTATAAAGACTAAATTACCCTCTTATAAAACGGAACTATTAATATAGTCTAATATAGGGATAGAACGGGTTAAGCCTACCCCTACTCCGAAAAAAAAGAGGGGAAGACTTAGAAAAATAGACTAAGGGAATTAATATAAAGGGGGGAGATTCCTCGTAAAAGGTGAATTTTAAGAATAAGCTATTAAAAGTATAAAAAGACTATCTTATAAAACGCTAAACACCGGCCCCGAAATAGACCCGAACTCCTATCTTATAATTAAGGACGATATATTATAAGCTACTTATATTAAGTAAGGTACTCCTTAATAATCGGTATCCGATAATCCTAAGCTCCGTATAAATCGATTATTAGATCTTAGATATTAAATAAATCTATTACTAAATAATCCTCCCCGACTTAGAGGCTAAAATAACCCGCTTTACTTAGGAGTAGATATAACTTCTTATCGGTATTAGCTAACGTTATACGTATATTATAATAACGTTAATACTTATAAAATAGCTCTTAGAATAGACCGGATTAGCTAATAATTACGATAAAAAGGATATAAGAGATTTACTAAGCCCTACTTCTCTAGTTTTTTATTAGACTCGGAAATCTTTTATACCGAAGAGTAAGCTCCGACCGCTTTTATAAAATTATATATTAAATTAACTATAATATTACCGACTAACTAACGAACCTCTCGGTAATAGAGGTAAAACCCCTTTTTATCGGCCTTATAAAACTTATAAGCTTAGCTAAAGATTATCTTAATATCTTCCTAATCTCTTTATATACTTAGTAGTACCTACGAAACGTTAATAAATAGGTCCGGTTCCGGATTCGAAGAGGATTAAAGGACTAACCTAATTATAAGGAGAGCTATTTTTAAAGTAATATTTATACGTTCGAGATAAGATAATATCCTAAGTATAACTCGGATTCGGGATACTATTACGGAAGCGTTCTAAGTTATTCGAGGTATACTAAACCCGTAAATAAGTTAAATATAGGTTAGGGGTAATATAAACGTATTTAGCTAAGGTACGAACTTTTAAGGCCGCTTTATCCTTCTTAGATATTATAAGCGTCTCTAAGGTAAGCTCCGATATAATCGTAGGGAGCGTTAACGTTATCGTAAGTAAAGGCTAGTCCGATATAAGAATATCGGGTATAATAATATCGGTTTACGACGACCGATTAGTTAAAAGCCGGGATACTACCTTACCTTTACCTTTAGACTAACGATTAGGGCTAGCGGTAGATATAATAAATTAGGGCCGGAAAGGTACTAATAAGGAGGATAAGAAAGTTCGAAGGCTATTAACTATTTATAAGAAAAAAAAGAGTTATAAAGCTATTAGTCAAATAAGCCTAAGAAAAGAAAAAGAATAAGAAGAGGTTTATTACTAAACTAAACAACTTAATATACCTTTTACGATTTGTAATAAAGACTAACCGAACTATAGTAAGACCTATAAATCGTAGATCTATAATAAGGCTTAGGGCTATAAGGCTTAAGGTTAACGGCTATAACGTAATAGAACTAGAAGCGCCTAATAGCTAAGGTTAGCTATTATAAAGGGGGGAATAATTATAATAAGGCTTAGAGTTAGAGAGTTAAGGCTATACCGTTCCGGTGCTAACCCCGCTTTACTTCTAACCTATATACTTATACGGGTACGAGTACGGGTCCGAGAACTAAATAAGGTTCTAAGACTCCCCTTAAGCTAATAGTCTTAGGTTCCTTCTCTCTTTAAGAATTAGTCTATAGACTATAGGACCCTTATAGTACTAAATACTAACCGTTGCCCTCCCGTATCATATCTCTTACCTAGCCTTTAAATAAGGACCCCTTTATAATAAACTTTACTTACTTTATATTAAAGTTAATCGGTGTTATCGTAAGAACTTAAATATATCGCTCCGACTTTGCTACCCTTTATATATCTAATATCCCGACTTAAGTACGAAGTTTAAGCGCTACGATTATATAATAAGGCTTAGAGTTAAAGAGCCGAGGGTATACCGTTCCGGTGCTAACCCCGCTCCGCTTTTAGCTTATATATTTATACGGGTACGAATACGGGTCCGA
Source organism: Coniochaeta pulveracea (assembly GCA_003635345.1). NCBI lineage: Eukaryota > Fungi > Ascomycota > Sordariomycetes > Coniochaetales > Coniochaetaceae > Coniochaeta > Coniochaeta pulveracea. The sequence goes on along the minus strand of QVQW01000077.1, from coordinate 28,586 downwards.
GAACCGAATAAGGTTCTAAGACTCCCTTTAAACTAATAGTCTTAGGTTTCTTCCCTTTTAAAGAATTAGTTTATAAATTATAAGACCTATATAATATTAAATAATAGTTGTTACCTTCTTATATCTTATCTTTTACTTAACTTTTAAATAAGGACTCCTTTATATTTCTAATTCTTTGATCTATTTAAGCTACTTAAGAGATACGATATTTAACCTAAGTAATATCCGTATAATTCGTAGCGGAAACGTTATCGGTAAATAACCGGCTTATTTAAAAGGTTCGAGTTAAAGCTCCGGAACGATACTCTTAGATAACGACTTCGAAGACGAGTTATAACGAGAGGAGGAAGAAGTCGAATTCGTTACTAATCTTACACCGAGACGGTTTAGAATAACGGCTTACTTAACTTTCTTTATCGTTATAATACTCCTTACTACTACGAGACCTAAGATAGATATTATTATTATTAAAGACTTTTAATATATAAAAGAGTAATATAAGATCTTTATAATTTATATTTCGGCTTAAGAGGAGATTTATAAACTTTAATAATCGATTTATAAATGTATAAATAAGGAATCGGACTCCGATCCCCTTCGTAAATTAGAGATTAAAATTAAAAATATCTCCGAATTAAAACTTAATTATAAGGTCTAATAACGTTAAAATTAACCTTATATATTTAAAAAGAGATTTAGAAGTATAAAATATAAGTATCGTATAAAGGAGAGTTATTTTTTTAAAGCTTTTAATTAGTTATAAGTTAATTATTAGTCTTATTAAGACCGTTATATATGAAACTAATAAGAAATTAATCCCGACTTTAACGAAACCGATTAAGATATATTTAAGAAGTAAATTATTACCTTTTTATAGAAGTATAAGAATCTTAATACTAAGTTAATATAATTTTTAAACGATATTAAATATCTCTTAAATTAGATTTTTTAAATTTCTGATATTTACTTCGATTCGTTTAAGAATAACTTTAAACGATAAGACGATAAATAAAGGGTTAAAATCTTCTTTATAAAATTATAACCCTATTTATATATATATATTAAGAAGATTATTATAGTTTTACCTTAGACTTAAAACGGTATAATAACTTTAATAACTAAGTTTACTTTAGAGGTTATATTAAGCTTAAAACGTAAAAGAGAATACGAAGATCGTAAAGAAGGTTTAGCTACGAAATATCCCTTATTCGGCGGAGGCGCGTTCCGTAATATTACTTCTCGAAATAAAAGCCGAGGATTTAAAGGATATAATATAAGATATAATTATAAAAGCCCTAATCGTAGAAGAATAAATAATAAGAGCTAAGATCCGCCCTTAATTAAAGATAATCTTATTAGAAAAGATAAGAAATAAAATCGGTATTATATCTACGATAATATTAAGTATTATACCTTAGATTATCTTAATAAATAATATATAATAATAAGATTAATAATTTATATTTAGGATAGCTCTTTATAAAGCCGAGGCCGAAAAGATAGCTGAGGATAAGGTTATTATAAGCTAAGCCTTAATAATAATACCCTTATAAGCTTAAAAATAAAACCGGAAGAGTAAAGCTTACGGGCCCTTTTAGTTAGAAAACTATAAATATTATTAACCGATTTTATATCTTTATTCGTAACCTTTCTTAGCTTATATTAGATACGTTTATAAACTTAAATATTAATATTAAAATAAATATAATTAATATTATAATAATAAAGTAATATTACTTTTAATAAAGAAAACTAATTATACCTTTTATCGAGGTAATTAAGCGTATAAAAGTTCGTATTTATAAAGTATAAAATATTCTTATACGCCTCCGAGACTCTCGAAATATAATAAAGGAAGTAATCTAAACTTATATCGGAGTAAAGTATACTTTAAGTAAGAGTTCCGTTATTTTATTTATAACGATAATAAAAGATTATTATATCTACGTAGCTACGTAAAAAAAGGGAGTAATAGTTCGAATATAATAAGTATACGTTTTAGATTATTTCGGAACGAAACTTTAAACGTATTACTCGTAATATCGCGAAGATCTACGTTATACGAAATATATCGGAGTAATTCTTATTAGGTAACGAAGAGGAGACCGACGGCTTTATATTAAGATTAGAAGACTTACCGGCCGAATTATTACTTTAAAAGGATATCTTTAAAACTTTTAATATTAATATTTTATTACGAACTAAAGAAACTAACTATACGATTAACTTAATTAAGGGATAAGAACTATTATATAGACCGATATATCCGTTATCTTAATATAAATTAGCTTAGCTTTGTAAATTCTTTGATAAGAATCTAGTAAATAGCCGTATACTAACTTAAGGTTTAGGGTATTTGCTTTAGCGTAGGCTAATATTAGTCATCCGATTAGACTAAGCGCTTACTAAGGTATATAGCTTTGACTCGAATCTCTTATAAGAAAAGGAAGTGAATATAAAGAAGAGTTCGGCGGTAATAGTATAATTAGTAATTTAGTAGTCTTTTTAATTAGTTAGTTAGTCTTTTAGTTTATTACGAATCGATCTCTTTAAATATTAATTTCAAGTTAGTTTAGTCCGATTAATCTAACTTAATAAACTAAGTATTATTTATATACTTAGTAGACGTAATAACCGTCCTTAAGATAAGTAGCACCGCTTACTTATAAGGTAGCCTATTTGCCTTCTTTTTATAGATATATGTTTTGCTTACCCGTTTTTAATAGCGATCTTACTAAGGGCTTAACATCTCGAAGTTCTCGTAAGATTACGTAGAGAGTAGCCTCCTTATACGTAGTTAAAGTAAGGAGTTAATAAAGAGAGAGTAATTAGATAAAACGTTAGCGAGAAAGATAGTTAAACTATTAGATATCTTATAAAGTAGCAAAAAGATTACCAACTAATAATAAAAGCCTACTTAGTAGAAAACTAAAATATTATAATAGCAAAATCAGCTATTAAAACTAGGTAGTAAAGTTATACGCGAAGCGCCTTAATTAGAGCAGCGAATACGCTACGAAGCCTTTAAAAACACCGGTAATAGTACTAAGAAATAGAAACGAAAGTATAGTAGGACTATCGTATAAGGGTATCGAAAAGACCTTGAAAAACCGCTACGACGGATACAACGGATAAAAATAGTAGCTATAATAACTTAGTATTAATTAGAACCCTACGTTCCTAATTTTAGGATAAGGATTAATCGTTAAAGGGATTACCTTTATCTCGTAAAAAGGGGGTCTTAGAACGTTAGATTTAGGGAATATAAGTGAACTACGAATAACTTAACTTAATTAGACGATAAGAATAAGAGCAAATATCGCAAAAAGACGTTTCAAAGTAGCGTAGTCCGATTAATTCAACTATTTAATAGGGCTAGACTAAGATCTAAGCCTCGCGCTAAAATAGAGTTACTTAGTTAATCGGACTATTCGGTAATTTAGAGTAGAATATACTTAAAGAAGTAATCTTATTCTTAAGCGGTGGGACTACTTTCTAAGTATTCTACTAATATTATAGGTTAGTATAAATAAATAGGTATATAGATAATAAGGCTTACGGAAATAAAGAGGTCTCGTAGTCTCTTTAACGATTTCGCTCTCCTTCGGTCCTACGTACTATAAAGGGGTCCTTATTTAAAGGCTAGGTAAGAGATATGATATAAGAGGGCAACGGCTAGTATTTAGTACTATAAGGGTCCTATAGTCTATAGACTAATTCTTAAAGAGAGAAGAAACCTAAGACCATCAGCTTAGGGGGAGTCTTAGAACCCTATTTAGTTCTCGGACCCGTACTCGTACCTATATAAGTATATAGGCTAGAAGTAGAGCGGGGTTAGCACCGGGACAATATAGCCTTAGCTCTCTAACTCTAAGCCTTATTATAATTATTCCCCCCTTTATAATAGCTAACCTTAGCTATTAGGTACTTCTAATTCTATTACGTTATAACCGTTAACTCTAAGCCTTATAACCTTAGGCTTTACTATAGATCTACGATTTATAAGTCCTATTATAATTCGGTCGGTCTCTACTATAAATCGTAAAGGGTATATTAAGCCGTTTGGTTTAGTAATAAACCTCTTCTTATTCTTTTTCTTTTCTTAAGCTTATTCGATTAGTAGCTTTATAACTCTTTTTTTCTTACAAATAATTAATAGCCTTCGAACTCTCTTATCCTCTTTATTAGTACTTTTCCGGCCCTAATCTATTATATCTACCGTTAACCTTAATCGTTAATCTAAAGATAAAGGTAAGGTAATATCCCGGCTTTTAGCTAATCGGTCGTTATAAACCGATATTATTATACCCGATATTCTTACGTCGGACTAGCCTTTACTTATAATAACGTTAACGCTCCCCGTTATTATATCGGAGCCTATCTTAGAGACGTTTATAGTATCTAAAAAAGATAAAGCGGCCTTTAAAGTTCGCTTATTAATAAAATACGTTTATATCTCCCCTAACTTATATTTAACTTATTTATAGGTTTAATATACCTCGAATAACCTAAAACGTTTCTATAATAATATCCCGAATCCGAGTTATACTTAGGACGTTATCTCGTCTCGAATATATAAACGTTACTTTAGAAATAGCTCTCCTTATAATTAGGTTAGTCCCTTAATCTTTTTCGAGTCCGGAACCGGACCTATTTACTAACGTTTCGTAAATACCGCTAAGTATATAAGGAGATTAAGAAGATATTAAGATAATCTTTAGCTAAGCTTATAAGTTTTATAAGGCCGATAAAGAGGGGTTTTACCTTTATTATTAAGAAGTTCGTTAATTAGTCGGTAATATTATAGTTAATTTAATACGTAATTTTATAAAGATAGTTAGAGCTTACTCTTCGGTATAAAAGATTTCTAAGTCTAATAAAAAACTAAAAAAGTAAGGTTTAATAAGTCTCTTATATCCTTTTTATCGTAATTATTAGCTAATCCGGTCTATTTTAAGAGCTATTTTATAAATACTAATATTATTATAATACGCGTATAATATTAACTAATACCGACGGGAAGTTATATTTACTCTTAAGCGAAGCGGGTTACTTTAGCCTCCGGATTAGGGAAGATTATTTAATAATAGATTTATCTAATATCCGGGACCTAATAATCGACTTATATAAAGCTTAGGATTATCGGATACCGATTATTAAGGAGTACTTTACCTAATATAAGTAGTTTATAATATATCGTCCTTAACCGTAGATTAGGAGTTCGGATCTATTTCGGGGCCGATACTTAATATTTTATAAAATAGTCTTTTTATATTTTTAATAACTTATTCTTAAAATTTACCTCTTATAAGGAATCTCCCCTCTTTATACTAATTCTTTTAGTTTATTTTTCTAAGTCTTCCTCTTTTTCTCTTCGGAGTAGGGGTAAGCTTAACCCGTTCCTTCTCCGTATTAGATAATACTAGTAGTTCCGTTTTATAAGAGGGTAATTTAGTTTTCGTAATTTACTTCCTAAATTTTATAATAGCCCTTAGGGCTTATATATCCTCTTTATTAACCTATTAATTATATTCTAAGGGCTAATCTTCTTATTTTATATAAAATTATATTTTACCGCCGATCCGGCGCTTATCTTTAATCTCTTTTATTACTTATTAGTTATCGTTTTTTAACTTAGGTATTTAAAGATAATTCTTTAAATACTCTCTTTCTTATAAGTTCTAAGGTTCTAATAAACTAATAAGGAATATATTATATAAACGTTTATATTATATTAGTAAGCTAATATAATATATTTATAATCCGATTATTATAAAGACTTTGAAAGGTCTAATAAACTTAGGGGCTAACTTCTTATTAAATACCTTTAACCTTAAGTTTCTAATCGAAAGAGTTACTAAACTACCTTCTTTTAATATCTTAGGTATATACTTCGTATTATAATACTTCGCTTATCTTTTTATAACGGTTCGCTAACGTTCTTATAACTTACTCCTTAGTATTATTAATTTCTCTAATTTATTTATTATTACCGGTATCTCCCTCCGATTAGAACCACCTTTAGTTCGGAGGTAGAAGTTAAATATATAATTTAATAATACTTTATTAGTATTTAAGCCGATCGTTATACTTTATACGTTATTATAAGTAAACTATATTAAAGAGAATAGGTTTAGTTACGTTAGCTATTACGTATCGATAAATAATCTAAGGTAACTCTTAAACATTTGGTTTACTCTTTTAGTTTACCCGTCGGTTTAAAGGTAATATATTATTAATAAACGTCGTTAAATCTTATTATAATAATAGAGGTTTATTTAAAACTAATTTATAAAGACGCTACCTTAGTCCGAAACTACTCTTTTAAGGGTACCGTATCTAAGTTCTACTTTAATATAAAAGAGTTTTGCTAATTCTACCGATATAATCGTCGTATTAATAGGTAAAAATAACGTATATTTAGTAAATCGGTCTATTATTATTAGGATTACGTCTACGTTTTCGTTTTTATATTAGACGGAGGGTAGTCTTATAATAAAGTTTATCGAAACCTTTTTAAAAGAGCGTATAAGTATCGGGAGTAATTCGAGCTTATTATAAGGCCTATATCTCTTAGATACCGTTCTCTAATAAATAATATAACTTATAACGTATTTCTTAACGTCGGTATATATACCGATCTAATAATATTTACGTTAAAGTAACTTTATAATATAACCGACGCCGAAGTACTCTACGTCCGTTTTATCGTAATATAGGTATAATAGCTCTTATCTAAGTCCCTCTAACCTTAAGATATATAGCCGGTCCTTAAACCGGATTATTCCGTCTTTATAAACGGTCTACGCCGATTATAATCGGGTTTATTTATTTTATAACGTTTTATTTTTAATATATTATATCTCCGGATCTATTTCTTATAACTATATAATTAGGTCTTTTAAGTCTTTTATAATACCTATTTCTAAAGCTTATTCCCGGGAGCTTATATTAAGTATTATTACTCTTAAGATATATTATTTTATAGATAATTAATATTATACTCGACGCTCTTTTAGCACCTTTTCTTAGGGCGTTTCTAGATCTTTTAGGTCTTTTAGGTCTTCTTAATATTCCAAATCGTTATCGATTAGATTATTCCCTACTAACTTTTCTAAATCGTCTTCGGGATATTCTTCGTATATAAGATCACCTTAATCCGGTATTAATTCTAAGCCTCTTTAGGTTAAATATCGGATCGTAAATACCTATATTCTTAAGCTCTTTATTTTTTTTTAAAGTAGATTTAATAGTTTTATTTAAGTATTTAAAGAGTTTTTATAATTAAGCTATTTTAACGGTATATCGGCTAAGTTAGACTTCTTAGGCCGATATTTAATTATAAACTTAAAAAACGTTAGGTATATATATTATTTAGCTTATCTTTTATTAAGTTTCGGCTATTTTATAAAAGTTTATAAATTAGCGTAATCCGATAATACTTCGATTACGAATCGGCTCTTTTTTAAATAATACCTTTAATATCGGAAAGATTCGATAATAATAAATAGTTCTTTATCTAAGATATTATAATTTAACTCTAATCCGGTAAACTTATAAGATTAAAACGTTATAAGGTATTATTTACTTTTATCGTCTTATTAAGAAGCGATATTAGATATAACCTAATTAAAAGTATCCGTTTCTAATTATACGTAACGATCTAAGTCGAAGTATTATAATAAGGGAGTTAATTAGAACGTTACCTTAAAGGCTATAAATATTTACCGTTCCGGTATACCGAGGATTACTAATCTTAGTTTCTTACCGTTCTTACTCTTTTTTAGTAAGGAAGTTAAAGGTAAAACGAAGCCGGAATAGCCTTTAATAAAATAACGATAAAAATTATAAAATCTAAGGAAAACTTAAACGTTATAATAACTAATAAGTTCCGGCTATAAAACGATAATATTTATACGGCTCGGATTTATAAAAACTCCTTTAACCGATATAATATAGCTAAGAAATTCTATTTAGTTTTGAAAAAAGATATATTTATTAGGTTTAGCGTAAAATTCTATAAAATAAAGACGATTTAAGATTTATCCGATATAATAGAGGTACGTATCCTTATCCTTTAAAAAGATAAGGATATTATTAAGGTAAGTTATATAAAAGTCGTCGAGTAAACCTCGTAAAGCTAAGTATATATAGTTCTAAAACGTTACCGGGGTATTAGTTAAGTTAAACGGTATAATTAGGAATTCGTAGTAATTATATCGCGTCCGAAAGGCTATCTTCTACTCGTCCCCTTCTTTGATATAAATACGGTAATAGGTATCCTTAATATTAATTTTAATAAAGAACTATACGTTTATAACGTAGTTTAAGATCTCGGATATAAGAGGTAAGAGGTATCGGTTACGGATTATAACCTTATTAAGGTTACGGTAATTTATATAGAAGCGTAAAGAACCGTCTTTTTTAAGGACGAATAAGATAAATGTTTTAGCTAAGGATTTAGAAGGGCGTATACGGCTATTTACTAAATTCTTATTAAGGAATTTACGGAGTTAAGCTAATTTACGTTAAGATAATAAGTAAATCGGTTTATAAGGTAGTTCTTATCCCTTAATTAAGTTAATCGTATAATTAGTCTCTTTAATTCGCGGTAAAATATTAGTATTAGAGGATTTAAAGATATCTTTTTAAAGTAATAGCTTAGCCGGTAAATCTTCTAATTCCGATATAAGGCCGTCGATCTCTTTTTCACTACTTAATAGGAATTGCTCCGATATATTTCGTATAATATAGATCTTTATAATATTACGAGTAATATATCTAAAGTTTCGTTCTAAAACGATCTAAAACGTACGTTTATTATACTCGAACTACTACTCCCTTCTCTACGTAACTATATAAATATAATAGTCTTCTATTATCGTTATAGATAAAATAACGGAACTCTTATTTAAAGTATATTCTACTCCGACGTAGGCTTAGATTACTTCTTTTATTATACTCCGAGAATCTCGGAGGCGTATAAGAACGTTTTATATTCTATAAGTAAGGACTTCTATACGCTTAATTACCTCGATAAAAGGTATAGTTAATTCTCCTTATTATAGATAATATTACTTTATTATCGTAATATTAATCGTATCTATTTTAGCTTTAATATCTAAGTCCGTAAACGTATTTAATATAAGCTAAGAAAAGATACGAATAAGGATATAAAAGCGGTTAATAATATTTATAATTTTCTAATCGGAAGAGCTTATAAGCTTTACTCTTCCGGCTTCGTTTTTAAGCTTACGGGGGTATTATTAGGGCTTAACCCGTAGTAACCTTATCCTCGGCTACCTCCTCGGCCCTAGCCTCGAACGGAGCCGCCCCGGGTATAAATTACTAATCCTATTATTATATATTATTTATTAAGATAATTTAGGATATAATACTTAATATTATCGTAGATATAATACCGATTTTGTTTTTTATCTTCTTTAATAAGATTACCCTTAGTTAAAAGCGGATCTTAACTCTTATTACTTATTCTTTTACGATTAATATTTTTATAACTACGCTTTATATTATATCTCCGAAATCCTCGGCCTTTATTTCGAAAAGAGGTGTTACGGAATATACCTCCGTCGAATAAAGGATATTTCGTAGCTAAACCTTCTCTATAGTCTTCGTATTCTCTTTTACGTTTTAAGCCCGGTATAACTTCTAAGGTAAACCTAACCGCTAAAGCTATTATATTATCTCGGGTTTAAGGTAAAACCGTAACGGTTTTCTTAATATATATATATAAATCGGGTTATAATTTTATAAAGAAGATATTAGCCTTTTATTTATCGTCTTATCGTTTAAAATTATTCTTAAACGAATCGAGGTAAACGTCGAAAGCCTAAGGAGTCTAATTTAAGAGTTATTTAGTATCGTTTAAAGATTATATTAACTTAGTATCGAGATTCTTATAATTTTATAAGAAGGTAGCGGTCTACTTTTTAAACGTATCTTAATCGGTTTCGTTAAAGTCGGGATTAATTTCTTATTAATTTTATATATAACGGTCTTAATAAGATTAATAATTAGGTTATAATTAATTAAGGGTTTTAAGGATACGACTCTCTTTTATACGATATTTATATTTTATACTTCTAAATCCCTTTTTAAAGGCGCGGAGCTAATCTTAGCGTTATTAGACCGTATAATTAAGCTTTAATTCGGGAATATTCTTAATTTTAATCTCTAATCCGTAAAAGGGATCCGAGTCCGATTCCTTATCCGTATATTTATAAATCGATTATTATAATTTACGGATCTCTTCTTAGGTTAAAATATAGGCCGTAAAGATTTTATATTACTCTTTTATATATTAAAGATCCTTAGTAGTAATAATATCCGCCTTAGGTCCCGTAATAATAAGGGGTATTATAACGATAAAGGGATTTGGGCGGGCCGTTATCCTAAACCGTCCCGGTATAAGATTAGGGACGAACTCGACCTCTTCCTCTTCTAATTATAGTTCGTCTTCGAAGTCGTTATTTAAAGGTATCGTTCCGGAACTCTAACCCGAACCCCTTAAATAGGTATATTATTTACCGATAACTTTTCCGTTACGAATTATATAAGTATTACTTAGGTTAGATATCGTATCTCCTAAGTAGCTTAAACGGATAAAAGAATTAGAAATATAAAGGGGTCCTTATTTAAAAGCTAAGTAAGAGATATAATATAAGAGGGTAACGGCTAATATTTAGTATTATAAGGGTCTTATAGTCTATAAACTAATTCTTAAAAAGAGAAGAAACCTAAGACTATTAGCTTAAGGGGAGTCTTAGAACCTTATTTAGTTCTCGGACCCGTACTCGTACCTGTATAAGTATATAAGCTAGAAGTAGAGCGGGGTCAGCACCGGGAAAGTATAGCCTTAGCTCTCCAACTCTAAGCCCTATTACACGTACGAAGATGAAGAGCCGTCTAGAAGTTATATTAAGGCGGGATAAACCGGAAGGATATTAGACGCTACTTAATTAGAATAGCGGGGATAAAGGGAATATAACGTCGTACTTATCTCGTATAATATAAGTACTAAGAGAGCTTTAAGTTGAAGTCGAGTAGTTACTAAAGACTAGGCTTATTATATTTAATAACTACGAAGATCTTACTTATAACTTCTTAGATATATAGTATATCTACTTATTTAAAGATACGAGAGAAATAACCTTTTAGAGCGTATAGTAATTCCTAATATTTTATCGGGCTTTTTTTCATTATAAGCTTAGCTTAGCGGCAAAGGTAATAATAGCCGAGGAGTAGTTAGATATAAAGTTGATCGGATCTAAGCTACCGTCCGGTTAAGATAACTAAGATAAGGTAGCTCTTATAATAGCTTTTATCGGTAATATATTAAAGTTCGCCGCTAACGTCTTAACTAAACGGTATCTTTAACGACTCGGCTAAGCTATACTTAATATTAGAAATAGTCTAATCGTCTTTACGAGTTAGTTAAATAGATTTTAAGGTTACTAAGATCTATATAGTTATAACGAGCTATAAAATTCGCCGAACGAGAATAAGTTAAAAAGGATCCTAATAAACGTTAAGTAAATTTTAGTTAATAAAGTACCGTTAGATTTTAATATAATAAGGCTTAGAGTTAGAGAGCCGAGGTTATACCGTTCTAAGGTTAACCCCGCTCTACTTCTAACTTATATACTTATATAGGTACGAGTACGGGCCCGAGAACCGAATAAGGTTCTAAGACTCTCCCTAAGCTAATAGTCTTAAGTTTTCTCTCTTTAAGAATTAGTTTATAAACTATAAGACCCTTATAATATTAAATAACTCGTTACTCTTTTATATCTTATCTCTTACTTAGCCTTTAAATAAAAACCCTTTTATATTTCTAATTCTTCTATTTATTTAAGCTACTTAAGAAATACGATATCTAACCTAAATAATACTTATATAACTTATATTAGAAAGGCTATCGGTAAGTGACCGGCTTACTTAAAGGGTTCGGGCTAAAGCTCCGGAATAATACTCTTAGATAACGACTTCGAAAACGAGTTATAACGAAAGAAGGAAGAGGTTAAGTTCGTCGTTAATCTTATATCGGGACGGTCTAAAACAACGGTCCGCTTAACTCCCTTTATCGCTACGGTACTCCTTATTATTATAAGACTTAAAGCAGATATTATTATTATTAAGGATTTTTAATATATAAAAGAGTAACGTAAGATCTTTATAACTTATATTTCGGCTTAAGAAGAGATTTATAAACTTTAATAATCGTTTTATAAATATACGGATAAAGAATCGAACTCGGATCTCTTTTACGGATTAGAAATTAAAACTAAGAATATCCCCGAATTAAAGCTTAATTATACGGTCTAATTATATTAGGATTAATTTTACGTATTTAAAAAGGGATTTAAAAATACGAAATATAAATATTATATAAAAAAGAGCTATATTTTTAAAGCTCTTAATCAGTTATAACCTAATTACTAATCTTATTAAGACCGTTATATATAAAACTAATAAGAAATTAATCCCGATTTTAACGAAACCGATTAAAATACGTTTAAGAAGTAAACCGTTACCCTCTTATAAAATTATAAGAATCTCGATATTAAATTAATATAATCTTTAAACGATATTAAATAGCTTCCGAATTAAACTCTTTAGGCTTTCGATATTTACCTCGATTTATTTAAAAGTAACTTTAAACGATAAGACGATAAATAAAAAGTTAATATCTTCTTTATAAAATTATAACCCGATTTATATATATATATTAAGAAGATTATTACGGTCTTACCTTAAACCTAAGATAATATAATAGCTTTAATAGTTAAATTCGCTTTAGAAGTTATATCGGGTTTAAAACGTAAAAGAGAATACGAAGATCGCGGAGAAGGTTTAACTACGAAACGTCCCTTATTTAATTGTAACAGGGCTTAGAGTCGGAGAGCCAAGGCTGCGCCGTTCCGGTGCTGACCCCGCTCTACTTCTAGCCTATACACTTATACGGGTACGAGTACGGGTCCGAGAACTAAATAGGGTTCTAGGACTCCCCCTAAGCTAATAGTCTTAGGTTTCTACTCTCTTCAAGAATTAGTCTATAAACTATAAGACCCTTATAGTACTAAATACTAGCCGTTGCCCTCCTATATTATATCTCTTACCTAACCTTTAAATAAGGACCCTTTTATATTTCTAATTCTTCTATCCGTTTAGGCTACCTAAGAGATATGATATCTAACCTAAGTAATATCCGTATAATTCGTAGCGGAAAGGCTACCGGTAAGTAACCGGCTTATCTAAGGGGTTCGGGTTAGAGTTCCGGAATAATACCCTTAGATAACGACTTCGAAGACGAACTATAATTAGAAGAGGAAGAGGTCGAGTTCGTCCCCGATCCTATACCGGGACGGTCTAAAATAACGGCCCGCCCAAATCCCTTTATCGTTACGGTACTCCCTATTACTACGAGGCCTAAGGCGGATACTATTACTACTAAGGACCTCTAACGCGTAAAAGAGTAACGTAAAATCCTTACGGCCTACGTTTCGGCCTAAGAGGAGATCCGTAAATTATAACGGGTAATCTATAAACGTACGGATAAGGAATCGGACTCGGATCCCCCCCGCGGATTAGAGATTAAGATTAAGAATATTCCCGAATTAAAGCTTAACTATACGGTTTAATAATATTAGGATTAGCTCTACGCCTTTAAGAGGGGATTTAGAAGTACGAAACGTAAGTATCGTACGGAGGAGAATCGTATCCTTAAAGCTCTTAATTAGCTATAACTTAACTACTAATCCCGTTAAGACCGTTATATATAAAACTAATAGGAAATTGATCCCGACTTTAACGAAACCGATTAAGATACGTTTAAAGAGTAGACCGCTACCCTCTTATAAAATTATAAGAATCTCGATACTAAGTTAGTATAGTCCCTAAACGATATTAAATAGCTCCCGAATTAGACTTCTTAAGCTTTCGACGTTTACCTCGATTCGCTTAAGAGTAACTTTAAACGATAAAACGATAAATAAAGGGCTAATATCTTCTTTACGAAACTATAACCCGATTTATATATATATATTAAGAAGACCGTTACGGTCTTACCTTAAACCCGAAACGGTATAATAGCTCTAACGGCTAAGTTTACCCTAAAGATTATACCGGGCCTAAAGTATAAAAGAGAATATAAAGATCGGGGAGAGGGTTTAGCTACGAAACGTCCCTCGTTCGGCGGAGGTACGCTTTATAGCACCCCCTCTCGAGATAAAGGCCGAGGATTTCGGAGATATAGTATAAAGCGTAACTATAAAAGTACTAATCGTAAGAGAATAGGTAATAAGAGTTAGGATCTACCTTTAACCGGAGGTAATCTTATTAGAGAAGATAAAAAACAAAATCGGTACTATATTTACGATAATATTAAATACTATACCCTAAATTATCTTAATAAATAATATATAATAATAGGATTAGTAATTTATACCCGAGGCGGCTTTATTCGAGGCCGAGGCCGAAGAGGTAACCGAGGACGAGGTTATTACGGGTTAAGCCTTAATAATACCCCCGTAGGCCTAAAAACGAAGCCGAAAGAATAAAGCTTATAAGCCTTTCCGGTTAGAAAACCGTAAATACTACTAACTACTTTCATATCCCTATTCGCATCCTTTCTTAACCCGTATTAGATACGTTTACGAACTTAGATACTAATACTAAAGTAGATACGATTAATATTATAATAGTAAAGTAATACTACTTATAATAAGGAGAACTAACTATACTTCTTATCGAGGTAATTAGGCGTATAAAAGTCCTTACTTATAAAGTATAGAACGTTCTTATACGCCTCCGAGACTCTTAGGGTATAGTAAAAGAAGTAATCCGAACCTACGTCGGAGTAAAATACGCCTTAAACGGGAGTTCCGTTATTTTATCTATAACGATAATAAAAGACTATTATATTTATATAGCTACGTAGAAAAGGGAGTAGTAGTTCGAGTATAATAAGCGTACGTTTTAGATTATTTCGGAACGAAGCTTTAAATATGTTACCCGTAATATTATAAAGGTCTACGTTATACGGAATATATCGGAGTAATTCTTATTAAGTAACGAAGAGGAGATCAACGGCCTTATATCGGGATTAGAAGACCTACCGGCCGAACTATTACTTTAGAAAGATATCTTTAAATCCTCTAATATTAATATTTTACTACGAACCAAAGAGATTAACTATACGATTAACCTAATTAAGGGATAAGAACTACCTTATAAACCGATTTATTTATTATCCTAACGTAAATTAGCTTAGCTTCGTAAATTCTTTAATAAGAATTTAGTAAATAGCCGTATACGCCCTTCTAAGTCCTTAGCCGAAGCGTTTATCTTATTCGTCCCTAAAAAGGACGGTTCCCTACGCCTTTATATAAACTACCGTAGCCTTAATAAGGTTACGATCCGTAACCGATACCCTTTACCTCTTATATCCGAGATCTTAGACCGTGTTATAAGCGTATAGTTCTTTACTAAAATTAATATTAAGGATACTTATTACCGTATCCGTATTAAAGAAGGGGACGAGTAGAAGATAATCTTTCGGATACGATACGGTTACTACGAGTTCTTAGTTATACCGTTTAGCTTAACTAATACCCTAGTAACGTTTTAGAATTATATATACTTAGCTTTATAAGGTTTACTCGACGACTTTTATATAACCTACTTTAATAATATCCTTATCTTTTTAAAAGATAAGGATACGTACCTTTACTATATCGGATAAGTCTTAGAACGCCTCCGTTCTACGGAACTTTACGTTAAACTTAGCAAATATATCTTCTTTTAAAACTAAGTAGAATTTCTTAGTTATATTATATCGGTTAAAGGAGTTTTTATAAATCCGAGCCGTATAGATATTATCGTTTTATAACCGGAACTTATTAGTTATTATAACGTTTAAGTTTTCCTTAGGTTTTATAATTTTTACCGTCGTTTTATTAAAAGCTATTCCGGCCTTATTTTACTTTTAACTTCTTTATTAAAAGGGAGTAAGAACGGTAAGAAACTAGGATTAGTAATCCTCGGTATACCGAAACGGTAAATACTTACGGCCCTTAAGGTAACGTTTTAGTTAGCTCCCTTATTACGATACTTCGACTTAGATCGTTACGTACGATTAGAAACGGATATCTCCAACTAAGTTATATTTAGTATCGCCTCCTAATAAGACGATAAAGGTAAATAGCACCTTATAACGTTTTAGTCCCGTAAGTTTACCGGATTAGAACTAAATTATAATATCTTAGATAAAGAATTATTTATTATTATCGAGTCTTTCCGATATTAGAGGTATTATCTAAAAGGGAGCCGATTCGTAATCGAAGTATTATCGGATTACGCTAACTTATAAACTTTTATAAAATAGCCGAAACTTAATAAAAGGTAAGCTAAATAATATATATACTTAGCGCCTTTTAAGTTCGTAATCAAATATCGGCTTAAGAAGTTTAACCCGACCGATATACCGTCGAGACGGCTTAATTACGAGGGCTCTTTAAATATTTAAATAAAACTATTAAATTTATTCTAAGAGAAAATAGAGAGCTTAAGAATATAAGTATTTACGATCTAATACCTAACCTAAAGAAGCCCCAAATTAGTACCGGATCAAAATAATCTTATATACGAAGAATATCTCGAAGACGATTTAGAAGAGTTAATAGGGAATAGTCTAATCGATAACGACTTAAAATACTAAGAAGACCTAAAAGACCTAAAAGGTCTAGAAACGCCTTAAGAGAAGGCGTTAAGAAAGCGTCGGGTATAATATCAACTATTTATAAAATAATATATCTTAAGGGTAATAATACTTAATACGAGCTCCTAAGAATAAGCTTTAGAAATAGGTATTATAAAAGACCTAAAAGACTTAATTATACGGTTATAAAAAGTAGATTCGGAGATATAACGTATTAAGAATAAAACGCTATAAAATAGATAAACCCGACTATAATCGGCGTAAACCGTTTATAAGGACGGAATAATCCGGTTTAAAGACCGGCTATATATCTTAGGGTTAAAAAGACTTAGATAAGAGCTATTATACTTATACTACGACGGAATAGACGTAAAGTACTTCGGTATCGGCCGTATTATAAAGTTGCTCTAACGTAAATACTACTAAATCGGTATATATACCGATATTAAGAAATACGTCGTAAGCTATATTATTTATTAAGGAACGGTATCTAAGAGATATAAGCCTTATAATAAACTCGAATTACTCCCGATACTTATACGCCCCTTTAAAGAGGTCTTAATAGACTTTATTATAAGGCTACCCTCTATCTAATATAAAGGCGAAAACGTAGACGTAATCTTAGTAATAGTAAACCGATTTACTAAGTATACGTTATTCTTACCTATTAGTACGACGATTACGTTAATAAAATTAGTAAAACTCTTCTATACCGAAGTAGAACTTAGATACGGTACCCCTAATAAAGTAGTTTCGGACCGGGATAACGTCTTTATAAGTCAATTCTAAATAGACCTTTATTATTATAATAAGATTTAACGACGCTTATTAATAATATACTACCCTTAAACCGACGAGTAAACTAAAAAGGTAAACTAAACGCTTAAGAGTTACTTTAGATTATTTATCGATACGTAATAGCTAACGTAACCGAACCTACTCCCTTTAATATAGTTTACTTATAATAATACGTAAAGTATAACGATCGGTTTAAGTACTAATAAAATATTACTAAGCTATATACCTAACTTCTACCTCCGAACCGAGGACGGTTCTAATCGGAAGGAGGTACCGGTAATAATAGATAGATTAGAGAAACTAATAATACTAAGGAGTAAGTTATAAAAACGTTAGCGAACCGTTATAGAAAGATAAGCGAAGTATTATAACGCGAAGTATATACTTAAAATATTAAAAGAAGGTAATCTAGTAGCTCTTTCGATTAGAAACTTAAGGTTAAAAGTACCTAATAAAAAGTTAGCCCCTAAGTTTATTAGACTTTTCAAAGTCCTTATAATAGTCGGATTATAAATATACCGTATTAGCTTACTAATATAATATAAACGTTTATATAACGTATTCCTTATTAGTTTATTAAAACCTTAGAATCTACGAGAAAGAGAGTATTTAGAGAATTACCTCTAAATACCTAAGTTAGAAGACGATAACTAATAAGTAATAAAAGAGATTAAGGATAAGCGCCGGATCGGCGGTAAAACGTAATTCTATATAAAGTAGGAAGGCTAGCCCTTAGAATATAATTAATAAGTTAATAAAGAGGATATATAAACCTTAAAAACTATTATAAAATTTAGGAAGTAAGTTATAAAGACCAAATTACCTTCTTATAGAACGGAACTACTAATATAGTTTAATACGGGGACGGAACGAGTTAAGCCTACCCTCGTTTTAAAGAGAAAGAGGGGAAGACTTAGAAAAATAAACTAAGGGAATTAGTATAAAGAAGGGAGATTCTTCGTAAAAAGTAAATTTTAAGAAAAGCTACTAAAAGTATAAAGACTATCTTATAAAACGCTAAGCACCGACCCCGAAACGGACCCGAAAAACTCCTAAACTACTATTAAAGACGATATATTATAAGCTACTTATATTAAGTAAGGTACTCCTTAATAATTAGTATCCGATAATCCTAAGCTCCGTATAAATTAATTATTAAGTCCCGAATATTAGATAAATTTATTACTAAATAATCTTTCCCGATCTAAAGGCTAAGGTAACCCGCTTCGCCGAGGAGTAAATATAACTTCCCGTCGGTACTAACTAACGTTATACGTATATTATAATAACGTTAGTACTTATAAAATAGCTCTTAAAATAGACCGGATTAGCTAATAATCACGATAAAAGGGATATAAGAGACTTACTAAGCCTTACTTTTCTAGTTTTCTATTAGACTTAGAAATCTTTTATACCGAAGAATAAGCTCCGACCGCCTTTATAAAATTACGTATTAAATTAATTATAATATTACCGACTAATTAACGAACCTCCCGGTAATAAAGGTAAAACCCCTCTTTATCGGCCTTATAAAACCCGTAGGCTTAGCTAAAGATTATCTTAATATCTTCCTAATCTCCTTATATACTTAACGGTACTTACGAAACGTTAGTAAACCGGTCCTATTACGGACTCGAAGAGGACTAATAAACTAACCTAACTATAAAGAGAGCCGTTTCCGAAGTAATATTTATATATTCGAGACGAGATAACGTCCTAAGTATAACTCGGATTCGGGATATTATTACGGAAGCGTTCTAGGTTATTCGAGGTATATTAGACCCGTAAATAAGTTAAATACGGGTTAAGGGAGATATAAACGTATTTCGCTAATAAGCGAACTTTAAGGGCCGCCTTATCTTTCTTAAATACCGTAAACGTCTTTAGGGTAAGCTCCGGTATAATAGCGGGGAGCGTTAGCGTTACCGTAGGTAAAGGCTAATCCGACGTAGGAATATCGGGTATAATAATATCGGCTTACGACGACCGACGGGCTAAAGGCCGGGATATTACCTTACCTTTACCTTTAGACTAACGATTAAGGCTAATAGTAAATATAATAGATTAGGGCCGGAAAAGTACTAATAAGGAGGATAAGAGAGTTTGAAGGCTATTAATTATTTATAAGAAAAAAAGAGTTATAAAGCTACTAATCGAATAAGCTTAGGAAAAGGAAAAGAATAAGAAAAGGTTTACTACTAAACCAAACGGCTTAATATACCCTTTACGATTTATAATAAAGACCGACCGAATTATAATAAGACTTATAAATCGTAGATTTATAGTAGGGCCTAAGGTTATAAGGTTTAAGGTTAACGGCTATAACGTAGTAGAACTAGAAGCGCTTAGTAGCTAAGGTTAGCTATTATAGAAGGGGGAACAATTATAATAGGGCTTAGAGTCGGAGAGCTAAAGTTACGCTATTCCGGTACTAACCCCGCTCTACTTCTAACTTATATACCTATAC
This sequence comes from Coniochaeta pulveracea, assembly GCA_003635345.1. Classification (NCBI taxonomy): domain Eukaryota; kingdom Fungi; phylum Ascomycota; class Sordariomycetes; order Coniochaetales; family Coniochaetaceae; genus Coniochaeta; species Coniochaeta pulveracea. Next base: position 8,583 of record QVQW01000077.1, on the reverse strand, counting down.
GGGTACGAGTATAGGTCCGAGAACTAAATAAAGTTCTAAGACTCCCCTTAAGTTAATAGTCTTAGGTTTCTACTCTCTTTAAGAATTAGTCTATAAACTATAAGACCCTTATAGTACTAAATACTAGCCGTTGCCCTCCCGTATTATATCTCTTACCTAGCCTTTAAATAAGGACCCCTTTATATTAATAAAGGCGTGTTCCGTAATACTTCATCTCGAGATAAAGGCCGAGGATTTAAAAAACGTAATATAAAGCGTAGTTATAAAAGTATTAGTTGTAAAAAAAAAAGTAACCGGAGTTAAGATCCGCCCTTAACTAAAGGTAATCTTATTAAAAAAGATAAGAAATAAAATCGGTATTATATCTACGATAATATTAAGTATTATATTTTAAATTATCCTAATAAATAATATATAATAATAAGATTAGTAATTTATATTTAAAGCAGCTTTTTATAAGGCCGAGGCCGAGGAAGTAGCCGAGGATAAGGTTATTATAAGTTAAGCCTTAATAATACCCTCGTAAACTTAAAAATAAAACCGAAAAAGTAAAATTTATAAGCTCTTCTAATTAGAAAACTATAAAGGGGTCCTTATTTAAAGACTAGGTAAGAGATATAATGCGGGAGAGCAACGGCTAATATTTAGTATTATAAGGGTCCTATAGTTTATAAACTAATTCTTAAAGAGAGAAGGAACCTAAGACTATTAGCTTAGGGGAGTCCTAGAACCTTATTTAGTTCTCGGACCCGTACTCGTACCCGTATAAGTATATAGGCTAGAAGTAGAGCAGGGTTAGCACCGGAACGGTATAGCCTTAGCTCTCTAACTCTAAGCCTTATTATAATTATTCCCCCCTTTATAATAGCTAACCTTAGCTACTAAGCGCTTTTAGTTTTGCTATATTATAGCCGTTAACCCTAAGCCTTATAGCCCTAAGCCCTATTATAGATCTACGATCTATAGGTCTTATTATAATTCGGTCGGTCTTTATTATAAATCGTAAAGGGTATATTAAGCCGTTTAGTTTAGTAGTAAACCTCTTCTTATTCTTTTCTTTTTCTTAGGCTTATTCGACTAACAACTCTATAACTCTTTTTTTTTATAAATAGTTAATAGCTTTCAAACTCTTTTATCCTCCTTATTAATACCTTTCCGGCCCTAATCTACTATATCTACCGCTAACCTTAATCGTTAGTCTAAGGGTAAAGGTAAGGTAATATCTTAGCCTTTTACCCATCGGTTATTATAAGCCGATATTATTATACTTAATATTCTTACGTCGGACTAACCTTCTCTTACGGTAATATTAACGCTCCCCGCGACTATATCGGAGCTTGCTTTAGAGACGCTTATAGTATCTAAAAAAGATAAGGCGGCCCTAAAAGTTCGTACCTTAGCTAAATACGTTTATATTACCCCTAACCCGTATTTAACTTATTTACGGGTCTAATATACCTCGAAGGACTTAGAACGTTTCCGTAATAATATCCCAAATCCGAGTTATACTTAGGACGTTATCTCGTCTCGAATATATAAACGTTACTTTGGAAATAGCTCTCCTTATAATTAGGTTAGTCCCTTAGTCCTCTTCGAGTCCGGAACCGGACCTATTTACTAATATTTCGTAGGTACCGTTAAGTATATAAGGAGATTAGGAAGATATTAAGATAATCTTTAGCTAAGTCTACGGATTTTATAAGGCCGATAAAGAGGGGTTTTACCTCTATTACCGGGAGGTTCGTTAGTTAGTCGGTAATATTATAGTTAATTTAATATATAATTTTATAAAGGCGGTCGGAGCCTACTCTTCGGTATAAAAGATTTCCGAGTCTAATAAAAAACTAGAGAAGTAAGGCTTAGTAAATCTCTTATATCTCTTCTATTATAATTACTAGCTAATCTAGTCTATTCTAAGAGCTATTTTATAAGTACTAATATTATTATAATACGCGTATAACGTTAGCTAATACCGATAAGAAGTTATATCTACTCTTAGGTAAAGCGGGTTACCTTAGCCTCCGGGTCGGGGAGGATTATTTAGTAATAAATTTATCTAATATCCGGGACCTAATAATTAACTTATACGAAGCTTAAGACTATCGGATACCGATTATTAAAGAGTACCTTACTTAATATAAGTAGCTTATAATATATCGTCTTTAACTATAAGTTAAGAGTTCGGGTCTATTTCGGGGCCGGTGCTTAGCGTTTTATAAGATAATCTTTTTATATTTTTAATAGTTTATTCTTAAAATTTACCTTTTACGAGGAATCTCCCCTCTTTATACTAGTTCCCTTAGTCTATTTTTCTAAGTCTTCCCCTCTTTCTCTTCGGAGTAAGGGTAGGCTTAACCCGTTCCGTTTCTATATTAGATTATATTAATAGTTCTATTCTATAAGAGGGTAATTTAGTCTTTATAACTTACTTCCTAAATTTTGTAATAGCCTTTAGGGCTTATATATCCTCTTTATTAACCTATTAATTATATTCTAAAGGCTAACCTTCCTACTTTATATAAAACTACGTTTTACCGCTAATCCGGCGCTTATCCTTAATCTCTTTTATTACTTATTAGTTATCGTCTTCTAACTTAGGTATCTAGAAGTAATTCTCTAAATACTCTCTTTCTTATAAGTTCTAAGGTTTTAATAAACTAATAAGGAATACGTTATATAAACGTTTATATTATATTAATAAGCTAATACGGTATACTTATAATCCGATTATTATAAAGACTTTAAAAGGTCTAATAAACTTAAGGGCTAACTTCTTATTAGGTACTTTTAACTTTAAGTTTCTAATCGAAAGAGCTACTAAACTACCTTCTTTTAGTATCTTAAGTATATACTTCGCGTTATAATACTTCGCTTATCTTTTTATAATAGTTCGCTAACGTTCTTATAGCTTATTCCTTAGTATTACTAGTTTCTCTAATCTATCTATTACTACCGGCACCTCCCTCCGATTAGAACCGTCTTCGGTTTTAAGATAGAAGTTAAGTATATAGCTTAGTAATACTTTATTAGTACTTAAGCCGATTATTATACTTTACGCGTTATTATAAGTAAACTATATTAAAAGGAGTAGATTCGGCTACGTTAGCTATTACGAATCGATAAATAACCTAAGGTAACTTTCGAGTATTTAGTTTACCTTTTTAGTTTAGTTATCGGTTTAAAAGTAGTACATTATTAATAAGCGTTATTAAATCTTATTATAATAATAGAGGTTTATCTAAAACTAACTTATAAAGACGTTACCCCGGTCCGAAACTACTCCTTTAAAGATACCGTATCTAAGTTCTACTTTAGTATAAAAGAGTTTTACTAATTTTACCGATATAATTATCGTATTAGTAAGTAAGAATAACGTATACTTAGTAAATCGGTTTATTATTACTAAGATTACGTCTACGTTTTCGCTTTTATATTAGACGGAGGGTAGCTTTATAATAAAGTCTATAAAGACCTCCTTAAAGGGGTATATAAGTATCGGGAGTAATTCGAGCTTATTATAAGGCTTATATCTTTTAGATACTATTCCTTAATAAATAATATAGCTTACGACGTATTTTTTAACGTCGGTATATATACCGATCTAATAATATTTACGTTAAAGCAACTTTATAATACGGCCGACGCCGAAGTATTCTACGTCCGTTCCGTCGTAATATAAGTATAATAACTTTTATCTAAGTCCTTTTAACCTTAGGATATATAACTAGTCCCTAAACCGGACTATTCCGTCTTTATAAACGGTTTATACCGATTATAATTAAGTTTATCTATTTTATAACGTTTTATTCTTAATACGTTATATCTCCGGATCTACTTCTTATAACCGTATAATTAGGTCTTTTAAGTCTTTTATAATACTTATTTCTAAAGCTTATTCCCGGGAGCTCGTATTAAGTACTATTACCCTTAGGATATATTATTTTATAAATAATTGATATTATATCCGACGCTTTCTTAGCGTCTTCTTTTAAAGCGTTTCTAGACCTTTTAAGTCTTCTAAGTCTTCTTAGTATTCTAAATCGTTATCGACTAGATTATTCCTTATTAACTCTTCTAAATCGTTTTTAGGATATTCTTCGTATACGAGATCACCTTAATCCGGTACTAATTCTAAGCCTTTTTAGGTTAAGTATCGGATCGTAAATACTTATATTCTTAAGCTCTTTATTTTCTCTTAGAGTAGATTTAATAATTTTGTTTAAGTACTTAAAGAGCCCTCGTAATTAGGCCGTCTCGACGGTATATCGGCCGGGTTAAATTTCCTAAGCCGATATTTAATTACGAACTTAAAGGGCGCTAAGTATATATATTATTTAGCTTACCTTTTATTAAGTTTCGGCTATTTTATAAAAGTTTATAAGTTAACGTAATCCGATAATACTTTGATTACGAATCGGCTCCCTTTTAGATAATATCTTTAATATCGGAAAAACTCGATAATAATAAATAGTTCTTTATCTAAGATATTATAATTTAGCTCTAATCTAGTAAACTTACGGGACTAAAACGTTATAAGATACTATTTACCTTTATCGTCTTATTAAGAGGCGATATTAGATATAGCCTAGTTAGAAGTATCCGTTTCTAATCGTATATAACGATTTAGGTCGAAGTACCGTAATAAGGGAGCTGATTAGAACGCTACCTTAAGGGCCGTAAATATTTACCGTTCTAATATACCGAGGGCTACTAATCCTAGTTTCTTACCGTTCTTATTCCCTTTTAATAAGAAAGTTAAGGGTAAAATAAAGCCGGAATAGCCTTTAATAAAATAACGGTAAAAATTATAAAACCTAAAGAAAACTTAAATATTATAATAATTAGTAAGTTCCGGTTATAAAACGATAATATTTATATAGCTCGGATTTATAAAAACTCTTTTAGCTGATATAATATAGCTAAGAAATTTTACTTAGTCTTAAAAAAAGATATATTTATTAGTTTTAACGTAAAATTCCGTAAAACGAAGGCGTTTTAAGACTTATCCGATATAATAAAAGTATATATCCTTATCTTTTAAAAAGATAAGGATATTATTAAAGTAAGTTATATAAAAGTTATCGAGTAAACCTCGTAAAGCTAAGTATATATAATTCTAAAACGTTACTAAGGTATTAGTTAAGCTAAATAGTATAACTAGGAACTCGTAGTAACCGTATCGTATCCGAAATATTATCTTTTACTCGTCCTCTTCCTTAATACGGATACGGTAATAGGTATCTTTAATATTAATTTTAGTAAAGAATTATATGTTTATAACGTAGTTTAAGATCTCGGATATAAGAGGTAAAGGGTATCGGTTATAGATCGTAGCTTTATTAAAGCCGCGGTAGTCTATATAAAGGCGTAGTAAACCGTCCTTTTTAAAGACGAATAAGATAAGTACTCCGGCTAAGGATTTAGAAGGGCGTATACGGCTATTTACCAAATTCTTATTAAAGAATTTATAAAGTTAGGCTAATTTACGTTAGGATAATAAGTAAATCGGTTTATAAGGTAGTTCTTACCCTTTAATTAGGTTAATCGTATAGTTAATCTCTTTAATTTGCGGTAAAATATTAATATTAGAAGATTTAAAGATATCTTTCTAAGATAATAGTTCGGCCGGTAGGTCTTTTAATCCCGATATAAGATTATTAATCTCTTCTTCGTTACTTAATAAGAATTACTCCGATATATTTTATATAATATAGACCTTTATAACGTTACGAGTAACGCGTTTAAAGTTTCGTTCCGAAACGATCTAAAACGTATACTTATTATACTCGAATTATTACTCCCTTCTCTACGTAGCTACGTAAATATAATAGTCTTCTATTATCGTTATAGATAAAATAACGGAACTTCCGCTTAAGGTATATTCTACTCCGATATAGGCCCGGATTACTTCCTTTATTATACCTTAAGAGTCTCGGAGATATATAAAAATATTTTATACTTTATAAATAAAGACTTCTATACGCTTAATTACCTCGATAAGAAGTATAATTAGTTCTCTTTATTATAAGTAGTATTATTTTACTACCGTAATATTAATCGTATCTACTTTAGCTTTAATATTTAAGTCCGTAAATATATTTAATATAGGCTAAGAAAAGATACGAATAGGGATATGAAAACGGTTAATAGTATTTATAGTTTTCTAACCGGAAGAGCTTATAAGCTTTACTCTTCCGGCTTCGCTTTTAGGCCTACGGGGGTATTATTAGGGCTTAACCCGTAATAACCTCGTCCTCGGTTACCTCCTCAGCCTTAGCCTCGAATAGAGCCGCTTTAAGTATAAATTACTAATCTTATTATTATACGTTATTTATTAGGATAATCTAAGGTATAATACTTAATATTATCGTAGATATAATACCGATTTTATTTTCCGTCTTCTTTAATAAGATTACCCCCGGTTAAGAGCGGATCTTAACTCTTATTATTTATTCTCTTATAACTAATACTTTTATAATTATACTTTATATTACGTTCCCGAAATCCTCGGCCTTTATCTCGAGAAGGAGTATTACGGAACGCGCCTCTACCGAATAAGGGACGTTTCGTAATTAAACCCTCTTTATAATCTTTGTATTCTCTTTTACGTTTTAAGCCCGGTATAACCTTTAAAGTAAACCTAACCGTTAGAGCTATTATACCGTCTCGGGTCTAAGGTAAGACCGTAACGGTCTTCTTAATATATATACGTAAATCGGGTTATAATTTCGTAAAAAAGATATTAGCCCTTTATTTATCGTCTTATCGTTTAAAGTTACTTTTAAACGAATCGAGGTAAATATCGAAAGCCTAAGAGGTTTAGTTTAGGAGTTATTTAATATCGTTTAAAGACTATATTAGCTTAGTATCGAGATTCTTATAATTCTATAAGAAGGTAGCGGTCTACTCCTTAAAAGTATCCTAATCGGTTTCGTTAAAGTCGGGATTAATTTCCTATTAGTTTTATATATAACGGTCTTAACGGGATTAATAATTAGGTTATAACTAATTAAGGGCTTTAAGGATACGACTCTCCTCCGTACGATATTTACGCTTTATATCTTTAAATCCCCTCTTAAGGATATAAAGCTAATCTTAATATTATTAGATTATATAGTTAAGCTTTAATTCGGGAATATTCTTAATCTTAATCTCTAATTTACAGGGGGGATCCGAGTCCGATTCTTTATTTATACGTTTATAAATCGCCCGTTATAATTTACGGATCTCCTCTTAAGCCGAAACGTAAGCCGTAAGGATCTTACGCTACTCCTTTACGCGTTAAAGGTCTTTAATAATAATAATATCCGCCTTAAGTCTTATAATAATTAGGAGTATCGTAGCGATAAAGGGATTTAAGCGGGCCGCCGTCCTAAACCGTCCCGATATAAGATCGGGGACGAACTCGACCTCTTCCTCTTCTAATTATAATTCGTCGTTAAAGTCGTTATTTAGAGGTATCGTTCCGGAACTTTAGCCCGAACCCTTTAGGTAAGCCGGTTATTTACCGGTAGCCTTTCCGCTACGAATTATACGGGTATTACTTAGGTTAGATATCGTATCTCTTAAATAACTTAAACGGATAGAAGAATTAGAAATATAAAGGGGTCCTTATTTAAAGACTAAATAAGAGATATAATACGGGAGGGTAACGGCTAATATTTAGTATTATAAGGGTCTTATAATCTATAAACTAATTCTTAAAGAGAGAAGGAACTTAAGACTATTAGCTTAGGGGAGTCTTAGAACCTTATTTAGTTCTCGGACCTATACTCGTACCCGTATAAGTATATAAGCTAGAAGTAGAGCGGGGTTAGTACCGGAATAGTATAGCCTTAGCTCTCTAACTCTAAGCCTTATTATAAAAACCGTAAATATAATTAACCGATTTCATATCTTTATTCGTATCCTTTCTTAACTTATATTAAATACGTTTATAAACTTAGATATTAGTACTAAGGTAGATATAATCGATATTATAATAATAAAGTAATATTACTTTTTATAAAGAGAACTAATTACTCTTCTTATCGAAATAATTAAGCGTAAAAAAGTTCGTACTTATAAAGTATAAAACGTTTTTATACGACTCCGAGACTTTCGGAATATAATAAAAAAAGTAATCCGAGTTTACGTCGGAGTAAAATATACTTTAAATAAGAGTTCCGTTATTCTATTTATAACGATAATAAAAGATTATTATATCTATATAGTTCTATAAAAAAGGGAATAATAGTTCGAGTATAATAAATATATATTTTAGATTATTTCGGAACGAAACTTTAAATATATTACTCGTAATATTATAAAGGTCTACGTTATACGAAATATATTAGAGTAATTCTTATTAAATAGCGAAGAAGAGGTCGACGGCCTTATATTAAGATTAGAAGACTTACCGGCTAAACTACTACCTTAGAAGGAGGTTTTTAAAGCTTTTAATACTAATATTTTATTACGAATTAAAGAAACTAATTATACGATTAACTTAATTAAAAGATAAGAACTATTATATAAATCGATATATTCGTTATTTTAATATAAATTAACTTAGCTTTATAAATTCTTTAATAAGAATCTAAT
>QVQW01000076.1:0-136793 GCA_003635345.1 Coniochaeta pulveracea | reverse complement strand
CCCCCAACTCCCTCCGAAGTGACGGTGGGCAGGATTGTACTTGCTAACGGGTGGATAAAGTGCCGACTAAGGGAACATAAGACGATGATCCCCCTAGCTGCTATTGAGCCAAAATCAGGAGACAGTTGATGGCACCAGGTGGTTTGATGCGACGTTGAGCTTACATATGTTTTACGCGGCATGAACCCATTGATTCTACGTCCGTCTATTGTAGTTGTCACACGGTTATTATAGGAAGTTGATTTTTTCCCGTCCTTGAAGCTGGTCACTCGTTGTCTGTGTAGCATAAGTACCAGGCAAGCTTTGACATCTGTCCCATTACACTCGCAACTTCGCATATACCACAGATCGCAAAACGCAACCATCACCACAGTTGTAAAGACTTAGTCACCTTACAGGTATAACAAAATCAATCAAGCCGAATCGGCACAACCATTCCAAGCCAGTTCGTATCAGACAGATCTGCCCCTAATCTATCGTGAACATACATCAACTCCTGAACGCCCCAAACGGCAACAATGCCACCGGAATCAACCCTGATCCCTTTCCGCCTGTATTTTTTCGTTGACCAGTGCCAAATAAAGCAGCCCGTTTCCCTTAGCCATGGCCATCAATGCATCAATCATAAACTAAACTCAACATAGGCAGTTCCCTATGTCCAAGACACAGCATCCGTTACCTCGTGACCTCGATACCATGACATCGCAACATTCTTCCTCAGAGAATATCCTCTCCTGTACTCGCTCGCCTCAGGTCGGCCATCATCTTTTCCACCAGCGCGTTCGAGTCCGTGAACGAGTCGGGATAGCCCTGTCCACCATCGTTGTGTGCTGCGTAATTGTCGAAATTTGGCACGCCCATGTCGTTGTCCTGGGACTCGTTCTTGCCGTTGTCTTCGCCACCGGATCCAGCCGAGTCCATTGCAGAGAAGTTGAAGAAGTTATCTTCGTGGAAAGACCCCTGGTCCGACTGGACACGTTGCATCTGGAAACCTCCCGTCTGTTGAAGTTGGCTTGGCAGCGGCGAAGGGGGACCACCTCCTTGCGACACGGCATGCCTCGACAAGGGCTTTGGATCGCTTGTCAAGGTTTCCGAGTGCTGGGCTAGCAGACTGGACGGCGTAGGAGATGTTCCTCGGCCCGCTCCTCCCGATGACGTCGACAGCGCCCTCTTCACATAAGCAGGAAGTGGTATGGGGCTGAAGCTGTGCTTGTTGAAAGGCACCGGTCGGTTTCCTGCAGGTGAGACTGCCGAGTTGTACGGTGCGATGGCTCGTGGCTTGAGATTTGGCGTGTACTGGCTGGAGACATAGCTCTGCTGCTGCTGCTGCTGTTGCTGATGGCTGAACAGCTGCTGCTGCTGTGGGTAGTGGTGCTGCCCGTGATGGTTCTGAGGAGGAAAGATGTGTGGGTTGAAATTATGCGGCCCATACGTTTGTTCGCCCACATCTGATTGCCACGAGTCGTTGTTATATTGCGGACGGATGGCTGGATGGAGGGGTGTAGGACTTGGCTGTCGCACATCCCACATGGCAGGGGTGGAGAGGATGGGTGAGTAGGGCGTGGCCGAATAGGGTGATGGGGAGATCGGGGTATCGCCTCGTATCGAGTTCGCACGGTACAAAGTTGGCGAGGGAACCGAGTGTTGGGCAAAAGGCGAGGAGTAAGGCGCCTGAGACACGTTGTTCGGGTTGGTGTTGTTGTTGTTGTTGACCGACTGTCCAGCATTGGTCCGGGTGGGCAGCAGCTGCTTCGCCAACGAGGGAACTGTACCCTTAGTCGGAGGCTTGCCGCCGTTCAAAGACTTCTGCGCCTTAAGCAAGAATGCCTTCAAATTACCCTCATAGCCGTTGGTGAATCCACCATACAAGTTGTAAGGGGTGCGATACTTTGATGAATCCCTGCATGTCACGTTAGGAACATCCCCCCCAAAAAAAGAGAAAGAAGCCTCCAGAGTTAATGGTAACCGGAACGATTAAGCTGCTTACCTGTTGTGGTTGACCTGGAAAAAGGTGTACTTCTGGTACACGGGCGCAGGCTGCTGTTGCTGCTGCTGCTGCTGCTGCGGCCGCATTGCTACCACACCAGAAGGGCCAAACTTGGGAGAAGATGAGTTTGGTTCCAGGTCGGACGAGGTCATGGGGACCCGATCATCTAGAGGCCTAGGTCCGGCGTTTTCGGAATCGGACGTGGGCCAGACTCTTATTTGAGGCTGGGAGTATTGCCCTGAATTCATGTGAGCTGGGGGCCACTGCAAGCCAGGAAGCACCGGTAATCCAATGGACTTTCCAACAGGGGCGTAACGGTCCGAACAAGGAAATTTTGGTGTCGAACCTTTATGACGGGGATCTGAGCCAAAGGAAACTGCCTTGGGCTTGGTTCCCCGGGTGGTTTGTTGTCCTTGCTGTTGTGCTTGTTTCTGTTGTGGTTGAGGTAATTGATGTTGGTAGGGCTGTTGCTGCTGGGCTGATCTCTGCTGCGGTTGGGACTGACCAGATGTGTTCGGAGTACGCTGTTGTTGTTGTGGTGGTGGTTGTCGTTGTTGTTGCTGTTGCAACTGTGGTTGAATAGGAGTCTGGGGGATACTCGGGCGCCGCTGCTGCTGTTGAGCGACCGCCGCGCGCTGCTGATTTGCCACAAGTTGTTGGTTAACCGGTGACACTGGAGGAGGCGCCTTCGGCCTGAACTGCTGGGGGGTGAACTGGCCGGCCTGGGGTGCAGCGGGTGATCCAGCCTGGGAAGCTTGTCCACCAACCAATGGCCCTGTGGAGTATTGTCCAGGTGCAATAGCGACAGCAGGAACCCGTGATCCACTGGGAAGGGCCTGGATAGGCTTCCTCGGCTTGTAGACATATGGTCTGTCCTGCGGTTTCGAGGTTGTTGGAGCCAAGGCTGGCGAAGGCATGGCTGTCCTAGGGTACGAAGCAGAAAAAGACTGTCTTGGTTGAGGTAAGGGCCGTGGCTGGGCTACCACCACAGGCTTGGGGATTGAGTCCAGGAAGTTACTCTTGGGATTATGCACTCTCCTGGAAAGATTGTCCGTGTACTGCGCCTTGGTGTCGGTCGAGCCAAGGCCAATATAATGCCAGATATGGGTGGTATCCTTGGAAAAATCGACCTGGACTTGGGCCGGGTTCCGAATCTCTTTCTCCTCGCACGAGTGGAACTCGGACCAGGTGAAGCCTTCCACGAAAGTATCGTCCTTCCTGGGCAGCTCGTCCTCGGGCCGTTTCTTCGCGTTCAGTTCCTGCTTGGCTTTCCTGGTTGTAGGCAATGGTAGGGCATTAGGAGAAGCTTTGGTTAGTCTTATGTCTGCTGGATCAGGCAGCAGCAACCACTTGTACTCCACCTCAACACGGTCACCGTTGGGGATGACGTCCAGAAGCAATGTCTGTTCATCCACGCGATTCTCGACCACGACACCGGCAAAGATGTCGCCGCGGAAGTACTGGATCTGGCAGATGTCGTTCTTAACAAGGGCCGCACCCGCCTCGTACACCCGCTTGTTCCCGTCCAAAGTGTCAGCGTCCAACTTCTTGTCCCGCTTCGTCCGATGGAAGCGACAGCTAAATTCGAACGCCTGCTCCTTGTACTCGGTTCCGTCCTCGCCGAATACCGGCACCTCCTCTTCCTCGACAAAGACACCTGCGGCGGCGGCACACGTTGCATGGTATGAACGGGCACATTTCTTCTGCGAGCATTGGAAGCAGGCGCCACGCTTTGACCGGCAGTACAGGCACTTGAGGTCCAGCCGAGCCTTGTCAATGTTGGCAATATTGGCCGCCATCTCCCTGCCATCCACAGTCTCGATGTAGGTCTCCGGCACGTACAATGCACACATACGGTGAGCCTTGCGCCCGTCATCTGTTGGAATAACTTCAGCACCGGGAATGTCGTTGGGGCAGAGACAACAAGGAGGCTCAACCGAGCTCTTAAGCCGGAGTCTGATCTTCTTCTTCTTGAGCTTGGCCTCCTTATCAAGCGATCTCTTGCGCTTCTTCCCGACTGTTGCTCGCTTGACTCGGACGGTGTGACTGGCCGGAGGACTAGGCAGTCCAGTCTCGTTATCCTCGTCCTCGTCCTCCTCCTCGTCCTCGTCTTCCGTCTCTTCGTACTCAGTCGACTCTCCACGCAACTTGCGCTCGATTTCGTAGACATCCACCCACACGCTGTCCTGAGCCTGAGCACACTCGCATCTCTTGGCGATCTTACCCATGGGCAGCCAGCTGTCCAGCGCAAAATTGACGGCCTCGGCACAGTTGTAGCCCAGGTTGTATCCGGAGTGGTAGCCGTAAGGATAGGTGACGACGAACTCGCCGGGATAGGAGACTACTTTGTTAACGGTAATATTGTAGTACTGCTTGAGATGAGTCGGCGAGATCAGGAAAGCCTTGTGCCGCAGGAATTGGTCGCAAGCCTTCGCCTCGGTTGGCCAGATGCTCTTCATGGCGGCCTCGAACCGTCGCGCATCTGCTTGAGAGATGCTGTACCACTGCTTCGGGGCGCCGAAGTGCAGATAGTTGATGCTGTAGAGATCAACATCCTCCAGATGCCAGGCAAAGGTCGCCTTCCACATGCCCAGATAAAGATATGCTGTGTTGACTCCAGGAACCTTGGTACCAAGCACGTCGAGAAGGTTAGGCAGCTTGTTCAGATTCCACAGCTCAGTCGACTCGTCAAAGAGTGTACCCATCAAATCAGCTCCGTAGAGTGGGGGAGCATAGGTGAGCGTCTTCCAGTACGTCTTTTCCAACTCCTCGCAGCGTTCCGGCGTGTAATCGGAGATGTCCATTCTGTAGTCGAAATCCTTGAACGCAGCCTCGTCAATCATGGCTGAGCCTTCACGTTTGCTGTATTTTCGTCGCGCGGATACGGACTGTGTCTTGGCACTGGCAGGTTGACGTATGCCACCCATTCTCCGGACCACAGGGGTGTGATCCTCGTCTTCCAGCTCCTCCTCTTTGATTTCAGGTTCCTCGACCGAGTCCACGGGCTTCTCCTCGGGCCCCGGAGAAACAGGAGTTATGGGACGATCCTCCGGCTCAACTGTCTCCTCTCTCGGCGCAGCAGCTCTCCGACCGCCACGTCTTCCGCCACGCCCCCTTCTAGCAGGAGCCTTGGTCGCCGGTTTTGGAGCAGCGGTACGTGTAGATCGAGTGGCTCGTGTAGCAGCTGCGGGCTTGTCGGCATTAGCACGACGTTCTCCGCGCCTCGCGGGCGGCTGGTGTTCGCTCTTGTCACACAGAGATCGCCATTGCGGGATGTTGTAGGACCGCTGATGGAGGATGTTGACTTGGCGATATGTACCGTTGGAGCCCATGATGTCCTGCTTGATCGGTTCTCGCACTCGGATCGTTTTCACCAGATCGTCCAGAGGTGGTAAAGAGTCCTTCCATTCTTGTGGCGGGACAATCTTGACGATGCCCGACTGCATGCCGTACGAGTCGATCTTCTCCATCTGCCGTGTACGCAGTTAGCCTTGGTTACCTGCCTACCTCTACAACAAGCGACCATGGGCCCGGGATAGGATAACGTACAAATCGCTTGAAGTCCTTAAACTGATGCATGGTAGGCTTGAAGATCGGGACCTTGCCTGACCAGTCTGCAGGCAGAATCTCACCGATATCATCTTCCATGGCCTCGGACTGTGCTTGACTGGGTAGCTCGCCCTTGATTTGATCTTCCACCATATCTTCGATATCGCTCAGTTCCGAGTCGCTTCCGTCGAGCTTCGACGCATTGTTGCTGTCGGGGGGCGAGTGCAGGCCGTGCACCTTGTCACCGGTATCGATCTCGGAAAAACAGCTGGCACTGCCGTCGTTATGGCCGAAGTCTAAGCGATTCGGGTTGTTGTCGACGTCCATAGCGATGGTGGCCTCGGTGGGCAGCTCAGGCGCCATGGCGCCGATCGCTTCGGTTGGCATATGGTGAATGGAACTACATGCGTCTCGAGGCGACGGGCGAATTGAATTGTCGTCCGTCGTCGTCAGAATAGGGAAAGAGCGAAAGTACGGGTGAAGCCGAGGTGTGAGTCGTCAAGCACCAACAGGGCCGGCTGGATATGGTTGGTCGGTCCTTGCGACAACGCTCGCACTCGTCAAATAGCGATGGGCGGTGTGTTGAGGCCAACTTGCGGCTAATTCCAGACTCGGACCCAAGCTTTCTCTTTGTTCGGTTCACGTGAATCAATGGAAGCAACCGCGCGATGCAAGAATCGATAGGTCGGATGTCGGTTGCTGTTTCGCAGTGTCGAGTTTCGGGGGTACAAGGCACTCCCACTTCTGCAGCAAAGCAACAGGCAGTTGATGAGGAAGAAGGGGGGGTTGGCTGGCTGGCTGGCAGTTTGGGTCACTCAACAGGCACGGTTCCGCTAGAGGTTGGTGCGCCACATTTCCCGCTGTAAACCGATCTGGTTTGGGCTGGGTGGAAACCTTGACCCGGTTTAGTGGGCCGATTTCACACAAACCCTGGGCTGATTGGGCCGAAGTCTAACTGCACTGAGGTACCTTATCCGCGCAAGGCATCGGTAAGGTAAGAGCGGTGAAGCAGAGAAGGCCGCAAGTGGAATGATATCACACCAGAGGCTTCCATCGAGCTACTAGTAAAGGTAACGGCTCGGAAGATACGAAATTGCAAAACTTGTCTTTTTATTCTTCCGTGGACCTTTCCAACCAAAATTACCGCAGAAGGCGAAGTTCAATTTGACACAAATGTTTTCTGTTCTCGCTGTCCATGGAACTTCAGATGCACACATTAACCCTCAGCATGAGATCGCCAAGCTGGTTAGGTAAGGGAGCTTACGTAAGGTACCTTGGGTTACATATTGCGATATCACGCACCTTAAGTAGCTCTGTCCAGCCTTGGTTAGCAAATACAGCAAGCAGAATTGAACATATTTGACAGCTGAATCAAGTACCGATCATGATTAATCTGGTCGTGTAGTGAGATGCCAGAATCTATATGCTCATATTTCTTGAGTAGTCATAACGTCTTTATACTACGGCAGGTGACTCGCCCCTAACCCAATGTACTCGAAACACGTCGGTATTATGTCCACTGCCAACCATCCGATGCCTGTAACAGCACGTTAGCATAAAGTAATGGGTCACATGATACACTTTTAAGAGTAAGAACTTACCAGCATACACCACCAGTTTCGTGACAACTTCCACATCATAACGTACTCGTGGCTTCGTAAGCGCCAAAAACATCTCCTTCTCGCCCAGCTCATCCGTCCTGCCAATCAAGATATCCACCGGCTCATCCTCCCCGTCTGCCAGTTCCCTCTCCGGGCTCGGACTGACAATAGCCGTGCCCGTGCCCATCAACCGCTCCTTCTCCTGGAGTCTGGAACTATACATTCCCGAAGTCACGGCCCGGTCGGGACTGCCCGTCTCCAGCGCATACTCACTCGTTCCACCCAAGGTCCTTCCTAGAGCCGGCCTTCCGTTTGGCAACCCGCCCTCTTCGCTGTCGAGGCTCTCCCTCCGTCTGCGTTCACGATAGGCGAGCGTTTCATAAGCATCGGCGGCACTCTGCGGTCCAATGCTCACAGCCCGGCCTCTAGTAGGGCCCCGGATGGAGTTGACTGCGTTGCCTAGATCGCTCATGCTTGGTATGATATTGTCATCTCTCTGTCTCAGTGGAACCTCTTTGTACTTGGTAGCAGGGAGGAAGAAGCGTCTTGGTAGATCGAGTCCAGCAGTCTCGATAACTCGAAACAGGTGCGGGAGCGTCTTGTGCAATGTTGGCTTGGCAACTTCCCTCCAAGCAATAATCACCGCCAAGCCGGCAATGATCCGCACGATGCCAGTCAGCCAGCCTAGGGCAGCCAGGTCAAAGGTCGCTCTGGGACCGTTGTAGATGTGGGCGTAAGGAGAGTGCTGTTCGAACCGCCATCTGCCTATCGTCATACCAATGAGGACTCCGGCAAAGGCAACACTGTCATCGAAGCAGGGACAGTCGTCTGCCGGCTCGGGGTGAACGCGAACCAGGATGATGATCGCGGCCGCTACCATTGCGGGTGCCAGGTAGGAATCGCTGGCTTGCAGCCAGGCCTCGAACATGGAAGAGCAGTAGAACTCGACCAAGGCGATAGCAGCTCCCAAGAATGATCCGACAATAACGTCTAGAAACCCATGCATACCGCAGTATAGCCGGCCAATAGTGATGGACAAGGCGTAAAAGTAGGACAGGGCCGCCAGCGCCCAGGTTGTGGTGGGTGGAAAGGTATTGCCCGGGCCATAGAGACACAGTATAGCATAGACGGCGACCGAGACGGCATTGGTGGAGTGCGTTGACGGGAACCCGTACTCTAGAGAGACATGGCCAGACATGGTAATCCTGCTGAGCGGCGGAGACAGCGGGCGCGGGAGGGAAAGCATGTCTTTTACGAATCCGGTCCAGAAGACGCCCAGGGCGAGGATGTGAACGAGCCCGTAGCCGAAAGGCGACCAGCCGCACCAGAAGAGGATAGGCAAGCCGACCATGAAGAAGGTATGCGTGCCCAGGTTGGCGGTGATGGCAAAGTATCTATCGAGGGCCGGACTGCGAAAGGTCTCTTGGAAGATGGCGAGGTAGGGCGTCTCCCAGCGAATAAGAGGGAGCAGCTTCTGGCGCATATTGTATCGCCATCGTGGGAGAGTTCTACGGTCTGATCATGCACTGCAGTGTTAGCCCCTCTCTTCCAGCAAACTGAGTGTGCACGACCAACTGGTTATCACATCGGAATGTTGACAATACTGACAGTGATCCAGGCTTCTCAATCCAGCGTCGACAGCAGACCCATTTGCTGTGTGAGGCTTGTCGTCAGGGGCCGGCGGGGTAACCACGACAGTAGCATGGTTGGCTTTCAGGGCTTCGCCCTGTGAAACGGAGGCGTGGCCGGAGCCACCACGACCGGATGGATTCATCGGGTCGTTGACACGGAGCTTGGCCTCGAGACCTTCATCAGTTCCTCAATCGTTGATCACAACAAAAACACAACAAGTGGGCAAGCACGAAAAAGCAGTCTCGTTTTATCTCCTACCGATCCATATCGGTGTACGGGGGGGTGCGGTTGTTGTTTTTGCAAGTAGACGCGGAATATGTCGAGCCATTATTGCCTGTCGCAAAATTAAGGTTTCGTTGGCTGCCGATCTTGGGACTTGGGCCTCTTCACAGCAAAGGTCGTGCGTCACTGACGGGCACCGATGGACTGCCCGTCTGCCCGCCCCTGCCCCTGGGCGCGTTCCGTTGCATGTGCGTTGTGGCTCGTGCGTGGCTTTGCACCTCTCATTCCAAGGTACGTACCTTACCCAGGTACCCTAAATATGCAATCAGACAGGCGCACACCAGAATGATACCATGAGGTCAGGACAGCTAGCGCTACTACCTTGAGGTACCTGTAAAGCAATTGTACACCAGAGAGAGAGTCGCCATGTCGGCCAGAAAGTTGCTGTTGGACCTACCTACCACTGCAGCACGGGCGAGGCTGGCCATTCCAACCTTGCAGAACAAGACATGCATTGTTACTGGCGGCAGCCAAGGAATAGGTGCAGCCGTCGCATCCCGTTTCGCATCAGAAGGCGCCCATGTCACGATAGTTGGCCGAAAGCCTGAGAAGTTGAAGCAGGTATGTGCTGAGATTCGTGCTCTTAGGACTTGCGAGAGCCAGAACATCAGCGCTTTCGAAGGGGACGTAAGGGAGGATGAGACGTGGTCCGTATTACTCAAATCCGTGGTATGGCTGAACGTGAAATCCTGCTGCTGGGGGGGATGCGGAGAGGTCTTATGTTAACAAGTACACTATGCAGCCGAGCCCAGATGTTCTTGTGAATTGTGCGGGCGTCTCACAAACGCAGTTGCTGAGTCGCATGTCTGGAGACGACACCAAGACGATACTGAATACCAACCTGCATTCTGCCATTACGGGATGTCGACACGCTATCAAGTCCATGATGAAGAAAAAGGTACAGGGCTGCATCATCAACGTGTCCAGTCTTTTGGCGACCAAGGGGTCCAGTGGAACATCGGTATATGCCGCTTCCAAGGCTGGCTTATTAGGTGAGATTGACGTTCAACCGGATGTAAGTGGTTCAGGGTGTTCGGCAAGCTGATAACCACTTTCATCCTTCTAGGACTGACATCATCACTTGCTGTGGAGTATGGGAGATATAACATCCGAGTCAACGCTTTGGTGCCCGGCTACATAGACACCCAGATGACGCATGGTACGTGTTTTGTTCCTGCAATCCGCTTATTTCCTGTCTAGAACTGCCGCTAATGTACACCTCTAGCCCTGCCAAGTCTGCCGAGCGAAGTCGAAAGAATACCTCTGAAACGCCTTGGTACCGTCTGGGAGGTGGCCGATGCCGCCGTTTTTCTGGCAGTGAACCCTTATGCAAATAACTGCATCCTGAACCTGGATGGTGGCCTTAGCGCCGCCTAGTGTCTCACATTACACAAATACATCGCCAGTTCATGCGGAGCGATAGCGAGACCACATTCTAAGCGAGTGCTCAGTCATCGTGAATCATGATAGTTCCGTCGTCGTCAACAAGTATGACTTCATCCTCAGCTCTAGGCAAGGAGCCTAGGGTCTTGGCCTTCTTGGCTGGTTGGACCTCGCCTTCGTCAACGATATCAGCTCGTCGCTTTCGGGACGCGGACGACTCGCCGGGGACACCATTACTGTAGCCATTCACAGTGGCGATGGTCTCTGGTGCCTTTTTGGGCCTGCGAGGGATGGTCGGTAGCTGATCTGGGGAAGGTCCCTGTACCGCTTTTTCACCCAATGGCTCTTTCCTGAGAAGAAGTCAACAAAAACATTGGTAGAGAAAGCCGAATTAGGAACTCACGCTGTCTGCACATTGATAACCACGTTGACGAATGGATCCTCGTCGTCATCGTCCACTACCGTCAAGAAGCTACCGTCCTTGACGCCTATCACTTAGTTAGTAAAAAAAGGGGCCTGTATATGGAGATTCATTGTCGTGATTCGTGGGGAAAGCTCACCGAGATCAGTCAACTTCTTCTCGAGGTTCTCCTCCTCATCTGGATCGTAGAGGATTCCAACCTCATTCTGAACTGAAAACTCCTTCTCGCCATAGCCCAACTGTACCTTCAGGAAATCCTCCACCACATCGTGTAAGGTGGCCCGGGCGAGGTCCACATGGACAGTGGTGTTGTAGACGCTGCAAACAGGACACTCTGGGTTGGGAGGTCTGGGTAGAGTGGCAGCAAGCAGGCGGTCTCCCTGGTTGAAGGGGGTCAGGAAGACTTCCTTCGCTTGCTTGTAATTTCCCTTCAACACTTTGAAGGTCTCGAGAACGCAGAGACCGGCGACAATGGCATTGGTGGTGGCGATGGCTGGGATAATGTTGCCGGCCATCTGCTTGATGTCAAATCGAGATCGACGCTCAATCCCGAAAACGGCGGATCTGATGTTCGCACTTGCTGTGACAAAGTCGAGGGTGTCATTGTCATCCTTGTCGAAAGTGATGATAGGTTCCGGTCCATTGTCGGCTTGAGCGTCCTTGAGCTTCAACATCCTTTTGCTCAAGCGATCCAAACTGTCGTTGAAGACCACCATGTTCTCTTCCAGTGACCAAACCTTCTGTCCGTCCTGCAAGACCGTCTCCGGGTTGACGCCAAGCTCTGTTACCCGCTTCATAACTTCTTCGTAGTTTAATGGCTCAGGTGGCCGCCTCGACTTCCACATGTCGTCCATGGATTTCAGGCGCACAATGTCCTTGTCGAACACCTTGTTGAAGAGGTCCTTGGCAAAGTTCTCAGTCCCTACGGACCTCCGGATTTTCCGCAAAGCCTCTGCTTCTAACCTCAGCTCCTCAATTTCCTTCGCGTTGTCCCGGTCGGAGGTAGTATCAAATGCCGACTCATCTTCACTTGCACCAAATATCTCGCTGAGCAGATAGGACTTGCCCCAGACAATGCAGTGTATTGGCTGGCTCGGGGTGCTTCTGATGGTGCAAACTGGGAACGATTTGGGGGCGTCCTTGGCCGTACAGTCATAGCATGCCGTAAGCCCCTTCTTGATCACCTGCACTTGACCGTTAAATCCGGTGGTACCACTCTCGATCAACGGTACATCAGCCGCCAAGCACATCTTGTTAACGTGTCGGCGCGCAGCAACATTGTCCAGAGCACCAAAGACCACGTTAAAGCCTTGAAACCACTCCACGTTGAACTCGGCATCCATGATGTTTGCATGGTGAGCAATAATTTTGACGTTGGGGTTGAATCGCTGTGCGACCTCCTTCGCAACGAGCGCTTTGGACTTCTTGATATGTTCTCTTCGGAAAAGAAACTGTCGGTTGAGATTGCTCAGATCTATCGTGTCGAGGTCGAGGACGTGAATCTCGCCAAAGCCGGCAAGGGCGAGATTTTTGAGTAGTTCGCAGCCGATGCCGCCTGCGCCAACCATCAATACTCGACACTGTTTTGAAGGAGCAGGTTAGTCCAACTGCAGTGCAGTGACAAGCTTGGTGGCCGGCCTGGCTGCGGAACTGCGCTGAGCGACCGGTGACAAACAACATTCCGACCTGGCACGTGTAGACATACCTGCTTAACCAGAGAATTCGTGCCACGCCCAAGCGATTGATTGTTGTAGCTGTCGCGAGTGAGAACCGGTCCCGGCGTAACAATAGGGACAGTAGGTGGCTGCGGCATAATGCCTGCCGAGATTGGAAGCTGTTGCGCCTCCATGGCTCCGAATCAACGGGGATTGCGCTCAACCAAACCTGGGCACGACGCTCGCAAGTGCTGCCAGGCGCTACTTGGTTGATGACGAGCTTTACAGACGGTGGCGATGACCGTTGCAAAAGTGCGGGCAATGGAATAGGAAGCGGAAGCAAGCAGGCGAAGCTCTCAGTCTTTCAGCCTTCCTGTAATTGCGTAGTTGGCAACCAACGTGGAAGTGATTGCGAAACGCGCTGCCAATCCCCGTCCCGGGAGCTACAGGTACCCCAGATTGCGCTATGCTCCGTTTGAGCCTAGCGCTTGACCCCACTAACCTTGATTCGTCTTCTGCTATCGACTCAAAACATTAGGTACTCTATCTAAGCGCCAATATGTTATCCACCAGAGAAGAGATCAAGTCCGCTCTTGATGCGTACCACTCGTATATAGCGGCGAACAGCCGTCGCGCTCTAGAAACTTTAATCCCCATCATTGCGAACTGGGTTCCCGCGGAAGACGACGACACGACCGAAAAGGAGGTCCCCTTGCTCAGGCTCAAAAGCCTTAACCGTCTTGTAGACTATCGGCCCGTTATACGTAGGCTGTCGGACCCAACGGAGGTACTCACACGTTGGGATGAACTCGTGCCGTTGCTCGAGCTGGACGGCGTGCGCAGATTTCGTCTGCCTGGGTTGGACGAGGAGGAGGACGAAGACGGCGTGAGGCATCCTCTGGCGGTACTCGCTGACCAGGAGTATCGCGAGCTCAAATTCAATGAGTACATCGCCGTTGTCGAAGCCGCCCTTAAGGATCGTGTACTGGAGGAGGCACGCGGCACTGTTGCCTTTCCAGAAGAGCTCCGCATTCTGTTTGAGCTAGGTGTGGACGGCCTAAATGGCATTGGTCTACAGATCTGGCGGGGTATGTTTGGGTGTGCCTTCTGGGACGGCCTGGGTCAAGGGAACCTCGAGGATGTGGCCTCACGCGTCCAGGTGCCAGATACGAAAATAGAAGGTGTGTCAATACAGGGTTGCTTCCCTGGGAGTGACGATGCTGAGCCAGACAAGTGGCTTATCGCGGGTGGATGGGAAACAGGCTCTGGATGTGCTGGACAAATTTGCTGTGCTGTGTTCTGTCGGAGGACAGACGAAAAGCAGTTTGCGTGGAGGTATACTACCGGCTCTGAGTATGGCGGCCAAATATTCGACACTATTCCGCAGCTACTCGACTATTATCAGGGCTATGAGCAGTACTCTATGGACTATTACGTTGGGGATTACGCTAATGAGGAAGATCTATTCCCGCCTGGTCTGCTTTGACAAGACCGGTAAATCCGTGGACGTTTTAGTAAAGAACGTTTCCCATGAATAATATTATGGTTTGCTAGCCTGACTGTTCCTGAGACTTTCAATTATCCCACTCCCTTTCTATATGTCACGGCCTGGGCAGGCTTCCTGTTTCCCCCAGACATCCTGACGCTTTCCCTTCGTGACATAACATTAAGGAGTCTATACTAGAAGCGATCTTGCTTGAAGGTCTCCAGGATATGATTCATTCCTAGGATCGAAAACACGAGCATTAGTCGCCCTCCAGCAGGTCTTGACACTCCAGCAACGTAATAAAATACGCAGTGTGCATACACAAACGTTGGGCAAGTCAGAATGCGGGAGGCCAGTGAGTGCTCACCCAGCTTGTGGGAGCCATCAGTATCAGTATGGATCTTCGTCTCGACTGTCCTGAACCCCCGTCTTTCCCTTTTTGCAAGCCAAGATAAGTGACCCTTGCAGAAGAGAGCCACGATGCTGACTTCTACTCTACTGGTCCATGATCCCGCTTGCACAGGTGACAATAGCACAACTTTGGGAACATCTAGGAGAGTGCCATACAGACTGCGAATGTTGTGTATTGATAGCAAAGCCGACCCGATGCGAGAGCCTCCGAGAACAAGCTCGCTGCGTCATAGGGGCAGAACCTGTCCGAGCGAGCCGTAGTCCGCCGACAATCTGTGATTTTCTTCACCTGGGTGGGTGACCACCGGGAAATCCCTGGTGTTGTACGTTTTTGCCTTTTTTTGTATTGCTTCACGAGTCACAAGTTCACCGCCAGGGCGTAGCATTTGCTTAGAAAGACCAATGAGGAGATACGTGTAAAGTGGTTTGCCTGAGAATCATGGTGTTTCCATGGTAAGGAGGGAACATCCAGCCATCTACTACGCACCTTCGGATTCAGGATATACGCAAAATCGGCGCGGTGCTGAGGAAACGAAAGATACCCACAACCATCATGCGGACAGAGGCAACAAAGGCGTTGGTATCGCGACTTACAGCAAGCCTTTATAGCGATAACATCCACTCCTGGCTTATGTGGCAAGCCACTCGTCCTAGCATGTTGTGGCTTCTCCATTGCATCTCTTGCCCACTTCTTCAGCCGATCGTTTGACATATGAAGATTCGTCAAGTGTTGGAGTCCAAGCTGCTTGCTGGACAGACAGTGTTTGTTGAATGCCACAGCAGTATACCCAGTCTCTTAGAATAGTCTCACTTGATCACGATCGGAAACCTCTTACTAGTTCATTCCTGCCAGGGACAGCCGTTGTTCATGCATTTGAACCATCACCGTTGGTCGAGTGTTGGTTGTTGCGGGCCAAGTGTTTGTAGTGACCTACCTCTCTGTACTTGGCACCATTGCAGAGGGGTTCACTTGCATCCAGAGCATACTCCTATTCGCAACATATTTGTTGAACATTCTTAACCTTCACCAGAGGGTATGAACATGTTAGCAAGATAGATTATAAGAGCTATTAGTCCACATCCATGATACTAAATTGTTCGACTTCTCTTACTCTGCCCACTTTCGAACCCGCTCATTCTTGCGACCTGCTCGGTTTTTAAGTCACAAAGACAGACATTATACCCATTAGAGGTACTGTTCGGTTTACATTCCATCGTCTTTCCATTGAAACACGTGTAAAACTGCAAACAGGTGAAAACACCGTCGCACAGCGTACCAAAAGGTGGCGGCGAATCCGGCGGCGCGACGGTGGTCGGCGTGGCAGTCGGTCTCTTCGTGGTCGTGGGGCCTGTTGGATACGTGTGGATGGACGTGGTCGCCGCCGGCAAGGGGTCGGTGTAAGCACAGAAGTCCACGGGTGTGACGGCGGCGTCTGTCGACTGGGCAAATGTAGAACCGGAGCAGACACAGTAGCCTGCCGCTATGCCGTTGTCGGGATCAGCATTGTGAGTGTTGCATGGGACAAATAACGGTGACGGAGATTGTGTCGGCCTTGCCGACGTGATGGGACCGGTTTTGTATCCCGGCTCGCCTGAAGCCTGCAGAGGGTCTTGGGTTGGGTTGGCGCCGTTGGTGGTCGGGATCGGCGCGTCGGTTTAACAGGGATTGCTATCATCGGCGCACGGATCCATGATGTCGTCGGGATCGGTGTCTGGGATGCACCCGAACCACGCGTAGACACTCGGGTCGAGGAAACCCCCCGGATGGGCCCTCACGGCTCGTCAAATCTCGCGGATGAGCACGAGTTTGGTTGCCCCCGGCACCGGCTGCTTGAGTCTCACGTTTGGCCACCACGCCATGTGCCGCTGGCGGATCGGCACACCTCTCGTTGGCCACGATGTTGTCCATCCTACCGACCGCTTGGTAGCCCGGCGTCAATTCCCACGACTGGGTCGTCTTATCGTACGTATGTCTACCCGGTGACGGATATTTGCAGTATGTTGGTGGTAGAAGGTCGTAGACGGCATAATCACCGGGGGTCGCATCGAAATCATCGTCGAGACCATCAGGGTTCTCATAATGCATCAGTTCGACATTCTTCCGATTCGTGTTCGGCACGTCGAACCAAGGGTCCCACGTGCGCTGGCGATTGAGCGTGTAGAAGTTGATGAGAGTGTACTCTGGGCCATACGCTTGGGCGCAAATGTTCTCGTCCACAAGGTCTCCCGGTAGATACTTCGTGAAGCTTGGATCGAAGGCCATGCAGGACACAATTTCGTCCAGGCCCAGTCCGGGGTCCGTCCCTGTCCGTTGCTCTTCGTCGGTGTTGTACTTGTCGGCGACTGATTTGACCCAGTTTTCAGCTGATTGCCGTGTTGCTGGTTTTCACCATCTCCTCCGGAATGAGTCGCAGCACCGCCGTCTCTCCAGTGCGGTCTGGGTTGGCGGAACCGAAAGGATGCACTTCAACCTCGTACCCATTCGAGCTTCCAGCCGGCTTATACACTATCCCGAGCCGAGAAGAATTAGTGTCCTTTCTCGTTGGTCCTTTTTGCACGCGAGGGTCAGTATAAGCCGCCATCACTATAGGACATGTCCTTGAAAGACCCACCATAGGCTGGCTGTATGCATACCTGACCCAAGAGAATGGGTCATGATAGAAGTCATTCCTCGTATGCTGATTGTGGACTTTGCCTTTCCACAAACGTTGGGGAACGGATCATGTGGGCATGTATACGTAGCGTAACACTGGCCTGCTGGCGATTGTTGTGGGTTTTGGCCTGGAGTCGGGCAAGAGCCTGCTCGCTTGTCATGGCGGCTCAGTCCGAGGACGTCCAGCCCACACTGTGGTAGCGAAGATAGCACATCACCAGTCTCACCTCTTTTTGCTCTGATCGATGTAGGACAGCACGACTTCTCGTTATCCAGATAGCTCTGGATCGCAGCGACATTATTATCGATGTTTCGTTGGCAGTCGCCGATCTATGAGCTCAGCCGGCTGCTGGGAACGTCGCAATTGACGTTCAAGGAGCTAGGGTTGAAGACCGGGTAGTTGCCATTGTCACACATCCCCTTGCGTCCATTTCGCAGGGATCGGAGTCGAACTCGCCGTCCACGCCAGGGTCTTTGGGACAATGCGGCCCAACGCTGCCACCTGATACAGAACCACCGCCGGAAGGGTCATTTGCCCCTGCGCAAAGGTTGCAAGTTGGGTCGCTGTCGTCGTCGTCACCACCACCGTACTTGTTACCACTACTGCAGCCCAATGGACCACAGCTGCTGGCCACTCATCCTCGTCGGATTGCCACCGTCCAAAACACGGACAACCAGGAACATGCTTGGACTCAGCCATCCAGACCTTCATTTTCGACGTACTCGAGAACCTCCTCCGTCGTCTGCTCTCTAAAGTGTGCATAGTAGTCCAGAAAGTCCTCCACACCATCGTAGACGTCGCTACAGCAGTCTCCGTCATGGATCCCGTACCTCCATTTCCACTATTTACCGCTGTTCTCCTTACGGCAATAAAGAGCGAAAGACCCGCCAGGAAACGGAGCTTGGCCGATCTGGAATGCAACAGCAATCTCCCAATCCTCCCAGACCCATGATAATTGATCGTACGGTGACTCGGCGTGCGCATCATACTTTTCGTCCTTGTTGTACCGCACGGGCACACTGACGCAATCCTCCAGCACCCTCTCCGCATCTGCAAGAGCAGTAACAAGTTCAATCTGCTGGGAATCGCGGTGGTAGCTCAACCCCGGACCTGAAATGCCGGCAACAAGCGTGCAGAGGTATGCCAGGTCGGCTGGAGGGAACTCTGCCACTTCGACCCTCAGC
Source organism: Coniochaeta pulveracea (assembly GCA_003635345.1). Lineage (NCBI taxonomy): Eukaryota > Fungi > Ascomycota > Sordariomycetes > Coniochaetales > Coniochaetaceae > Coniochaeta > Coniochaeta pulveracea. Next base: position 118,548 of record QVQW01000076.1, on the reverse strand, counting down.
TTTGAGATGCGCTCTCCAACGGGCAGCAAAGTACTTCTCTCTCCCTTCCGAATCGATCTCCCTTGGCGAGACCCCGTCGAATCCAGTCCTTCTCACCAACTCGTAGCGTATGTCGTCACCGAGTATAAATCTCGCGGCGACTTGATCAGTTCGGACACGGACCCTCCAAGGCACATATCGAACATCTGCAGGCGCAGAAACTGCACGGTTTCTTCTGGATAATATTCCGGGGGTGGCAGCTCTTCTACAGCTTCGACCAGGGTGCGCAGTAGTGCGAAGCTGTGTTGCGTCCCGTGTCGCGGTAACGGCGCAGTGCAGCCGTGATCTGTGCACGTTGCTCATCGTTCATTATTGTGAACTGTTTCTTCCTTGAAGTCTTGTTGTGTGATCACCTGGCAACTATTGGTGGGAGAGAAGCGAAAGGCAGGAGTACAAATACTCAGAGGTACATGTGTTGGGGAAAGCTACGGGAGTGTTAGCCAATCTAGACGCCTGCGTGGCCAGGACTCGAGAGGAGAAAGTGAGGAAGCTGAGAGGGCCCTCTGAAGATACTACTCTTCCATTCCTATCGGCACCGTATCTAAATAGGTACGCTACTGGTAGTAGGTCAGTTCTTAAGGCTATAACAACCTGGAAATACCTAAGGTAGGTAAGCGGAGTGATTGGTGTGTGGTTGACGGTTTGAGGTTCCAGGTTGGTCACCTCAGAAAGTAGGAGTGGGGCAGGTGGGTCGGAAAGGTACCCGGACGTGAGTAACGAATGAAGGAGATCTGAGCACTGAGACTACATGCACTGCAAGATTCGCCAAGATTGTTCCATTTAGACTACATGCAGCTGATCTGCTCTGGACTTGTTCCGCCCGTGTCGTGAAGATACCTTGATCTCACAGTACTCAAAATGTCAGACGATGAGGCCGATCCTGAGCTCCTAGCTCTCCTGCGCCAAGCGCTTCGTGGCAGGCCAAACCAAGATGAGGAGCCTGAAACGAGGGTCCTGGAAGGGGCAGAATACATCTGTGACAACTCGATCGATGTGGCGTTGGATATGAGGTCTTGCAAGAATGCCGCTGCCTCCATCCACGAGCAGATGCAGCAGAAGCAGTACTCACCATCGACCTGGTCACAACATGAATTACACCCCAAAGCCAAGGATGAGGCAACTCTCAACTTCATCTTCCTTATGGACTTACTCAACTTCTCTTTTTGGTCTGAACGAGCCGAGAGTGAGCGATTTGCCATCTCTTACAGAGACAAACGGTGGACAGGATATTGGAGTTTGGTTGCCGCACTGCAGCGGGCTCTTGATGAAGGTGGGTGACGTTTGCGAAACACATCGTGTTTTGTTCACACAACTGACATGCTGAAGAGATACCCATTACGGACCCTCACTTCTGGCAAGACGAGAATGAATGCACCTTGGATGCGCTCAGGCACGTCTTCCGTTCTTGCACTGAAGAAGAGATACCCTTGTTAGAGGAACGGCTAGCGTGCATAAGAGAAGCCGGCCAGGTGCTCTACGAAGTAAATCTATGTACTCCTTTCTCCCACGTCCCATCTAACACATGCTGCAGAAATATGACTGTAGCATACCCAAGCTCATCAGTGCCGCGAACGGTTCCGCTGCAGCCCTAGTTAACATCCTGGCTCGTGATTTCGCCGCCTTCCGTGACGAGCGCAAGTGGCCCGGCCGCAAGAAGCCGATCCGGTTCCTCAAGCGGGCCCAGATCCTTGTTGCAGATGTCTGGGCGTGCTTTGAAGGTGAAGGATATGGTGCTTTCCGGGACATTGACAAGATCACCATGTTTGCCGACTATCGGGTTCCACAGATTCTGACCAGCCTTGGGTGCATGGCGTATAGCCCGCCTCTAGACTCGGCGGTCAGGAGACAGCAGGTCATAGAGAGCGGGAGTAGCTGGGAAATGCAGATGAGAGGTCAGTGACTCTTTGCAAACTGATGTGGAGGATGAAAGCTTACTGATACATACCTTCCCCTTTCCAGGCTGCAGTATATGGTGCGTCGAGCTGATCAGGAGGGAGATCAAGCAACAGCACCCAGAAGCAAAAGTGAACGCGATTTTGATAGACTTCTTCTTGTACGACACGATGAAGGAGATGGAAGCTGCAGGCAAGGAGAGCATGCCTCACCACAGAACGCGGAGTATTTGGTACTAAACGCAGACTTGGACTTGCAGCAAAATCATTCTGCATGGGGGAACATTATGATACCACATCCACAGCCTGTCTGAAACACACATTTCTTCCTTACGTTCCTGTTCGCCTTGTAGCAAAAGTCCACACCATCACTCGCTGTGACCATAAAGCAAACATTAGCCCATCCTAGCCAGTGATTATCCTTCCAGAACGCCGTCATGACCCTTAGTGATGATGATAGTCGTACAAGCCTCATTCGTAAGCAGCGGCGGATTGCTCAGGGACCAACAACCGTAGCATTCATGATCTCATCCATATGCGCCCTCTCGATTCCCTTGTTTCCTTTGCTCTCCTCCTTCAACAAGACGGCCAGCACCTCGATAGGTGGATTGAGACCCAGCTTCTGAGCTCTTTGCCACCGTTTGATGCGTGGCATCCCAATGCATGGCTAGAAACACCTAATTAGCCTCGTTGTGTCTCTCGCACGCCGTCCTAGCCAACACGAAGTGAAAACTTACCCCATACTGCGAGCTAACGTCAAAATACCTCAGTAGCTTCTCACCAACCGACAGATCCTCCTGATGAACCCGCTTCGCCATGCGCTCGCTCTCCAGATTCCGCCAGTACCGCGTGATGGCCGCATCACTCAGACTCTCGGCTTTCAACTCCACATCTGACTTCCTCGCGGCGGGCTGCTCCGTTCTTTTCGGAGTCTCCTGGAGGGGCTCTGGCGTCGGCTCAGGTGTTGGCTCCTCGACCTTGGCATCCTCACGATCCGACGAGATCTTATCCCGGAGAAGCTCTTTGCGCAGTGGAGAGGCCGTGACTGATTCCTTGGCTGATTTGGGCACGCTCTTGGTCACCCGATGATTGAAGGACAACTTCCGCTGGGTGTTGGCTGGCTTGCCGCGGGTGCTGCCGGTTGATTTGCGTGTTGTTGGCGGCATGGCGCAGGTGTGGTGAGAGTGTGGATATGACGTCAACGTTGGTGAACTGGATTGGTAAATCCAAATGTCCAATGTTCTGCTGATTCTCAGATGTATTCGTGAAAGAGATGTCTCCGCATAAAGGTTATCCCACGGATTGCTATTTGGCGTCAAGAGTAATACACGAGAGAGACTAGTTGTGGTGTGCAAGGCTGAAGTTGCCTAGGAAGGCGTGAGTGATGGAGGTCAAAGCTGCAGCTGAGTGTCGTTGTCCAGGAAACAGCTGCCCCACACGCCCCTGCAAGGGACGAAGCCCACGCTTTTGCAAGGGGTTAGTGTTTTAGCATACCCTACAATTCACTTCCTGGAGAACGTCGACCGACTTCAAGGACGGTTGAAGGGCACCGACTACCGACCCATCCAAGGTGTCGGTGCATTTGGCTGTAGTGGTCTACAGATAGTACATTGCGACCTACTTGATGAAAGTAAAAAAATTACTGAAGCTCGAACAGCTGGAACATACGGATGAGGCTAACCAGTCCCAATGTTGAAATTATTCACCCAGGAGCCGTTTTCGAAATAAGCTGGTCAATCGATGAGAAGCAGGATGGTCGTTTATTCATCCTAAGCGTAGGCCTGTGTCTACTGCTGCTGTAGCATTCAGACCCGTTATTCACGTCTAACACCTGAATCCAGGGAGCATACTTTGTGCCCAACCCTCATCTCAACCATCATGTTAACTGATTAAGGCCCTGTAGCTTCGCGGTAGAATGTGATGCTGCGGTGTGCACCAGCAGTAGCGAACATCTCGCCGGTTGACATACCCGGGGCCAGAGCTTTGCCCGACTTTGGCAGCCACCTCACGCTCCAAAGCGCCTCTCTCGTCTCACTGTGCGTGGCCACACACTCTCCTCTGGCCACATCCCACACCCTAACCTTGCCATCAAACGACCCGGTAAGCAAATACTCCCCTGTTTCGTTCCAGTCGAGACTTGTGATCCAAGCATTGCTCAGTCCCGCCCCGCCCATGTTGCCCACATGCTCTCCATGCTCCATGTCGTAGAGCGCAATGATGCCCGCATCACCCGCAGCGGCAAGTCGCTTGCAACCTGGAGAGAACGCAACAGCCCTGACCGGCTTTGCAAGCCCAGAAAGGCTGTATACCATCCGTCCTGTGTCGTTGTTGAACACGTAAACGCTTCCATTTTGGTGTCCACTGGCCGTCAATCGCCCATCCCGGCTCAGGTCCACCGACAAGCCAAATGGGCCACCGCCGGTACTCGCACTGCCCGTCTCGTAGGTCTGCACCTTTGTCTTCTCCACCAAATCATAGACAACAATTCGCCCGTCTTCTGTTGAGGCAGCGAGGTAGTTCTCATCGGCGCTGAGAGCGATGGCCCAGGGCGGCGACGAGCCCTGTGGGTTGAATTCGTGGAAGAGCACCCAGTCACCGGACTCTTTGCAAGTCCATACTTTCAGTTCTCCTCCAAAGCCAGCTGTTACAGCAACATGTCCTGGTCCGCCGCGAGATGTGGCGACATGATGTATGCCCAGTCGATGGGCGCCGGTTATTGATTGCACGAGGGGGAAGGTCGCTGATGTTACGGTACTGTAGATGTGGATGGTTGAGGACCCGCCGACGGAGAAGAGGGAGTTGGGAGTCGCGGCAAGGGAGTAGATGTCTGCTGTATGAGCTGTGTGGGTTGTGGTGGTCAGTCTGACTGTCGTTGAAGAAGCTCTAGAGGTAAGTGGTGGGGAGGAGCGCAAGCGATTTGGACTTACCGTTGTCCAGCGTATGGAGCGTGAGGTATTGTTTCGACTGCTGGATGTTAGTACCATCTGGCAATCTCGACAACTAGAGGAAAACTATACCATTGTAGCTACTATCGGTCCATGTGCGGTGCTTTTGCGGTTTTTGGTTGCTTGGTGCTGGTCGTGGTTTATCATAAACTTGATGTGGGGTCAATTGGTGATGTGTGACGTCTTTGCGCCTACAGGGTCCCTGATGCCCAAAAAGTTAGGTCTAGAACCAGCAAATGCGCCAGGAACACACCTACCTAGTACCTCAGGTACCTGCCTACGCCGCTCGGGACATTCTTTCTTTAAGAGCTGTTCTACGGCATCTGTATCTACTGGCCCCTTCCGATTTAGGTAGCTACCTCTAGACCGCTGCGTTCAGCCGTTCAACACCAACTCACTAGCATGACTTCAGAAGCAGCACAATGCTCGGAGGTGGTGCCATTTGCTTCCTCATATCGTGGTTGAAGTTCAGCAATTTTTGGATATAACAAGAAATACAAAGGTATAGTACATGCGTTCTGCGTAGTCCGACGTGTCCCAGCGTCCTAGCTGCAGCCAGTTGCCGAAAAACATGCCCTCCTGAACTCCATAAAGCCTTTCAAAGCCAGCCTCGGGCTTCCGCTCCTCTCGGCTCATCCCCTTTAGCCACTCCTATTCCCTGGCACAGATCCTTATGCTGACACCTCGCGTTCCTGTTCTATGGTCCGTCCTAGTTCCTTGAGTTCTGCAACATGTCAGTCGTGGGTCCATCATGCCTTCGGTCAGAGCGGGCGGCAACCTACTCTCCAGACAATGCGGGCAAAGGTAATGCATTCGCTTTGTTTGCCCACAGGCAGGGCATTTGCAGAGGGACGTCACATCCTTCAGTGCCTTGCCAGCCATCTGCCTATGTCTCTTCTTGGCGTGTGATGTCTTCTTCTTTGGTACTGCTCGGAGGATAGATTCCCATATATCGGTCCACGACGGTAATGATGGCAGGTTCCACTGGAGGGAGGCCGGTACGGAGAGGACGAGGGACGGCAGAGCCGGAAGCGACAATTGCCGTGAGTAAACGGTGCCGAATCTGAAGGTGGAAGACAAAACTGTCGAGGAGAGCCTGGGCATGAGCGTCGAGCCGCTCGTGCCTATTCTGAGGGTAGCCATGTCTAAGCTTGGTTGTGCTAGGTTACCGGTCTAAGGTGGTTGAGGGCGTCGTGTCGCCGTCGAAGCTCGTCTTCCCGTGGCAGAAGTCGAGAAAAAGTTCAAGTGGGGCCCCGCGAGATGCATGAGAGTGCTAGCACGGGCCCCTAACGTTGCACCCTCCCGTCGCCCAAGGTACCTGCAGTCTAGGGCGAAAAGGGTCTAGGTGCGATTGCTACAGGTTGCGCTGGGCTAAGCTGGGCTAAGATGTCGCCCAATTATGAGCTGCCACCGGCTGCCAGATGCACGGCTAGCTGTCACCAATCAAGGTCCCCGCTCCCCAATTCCCCCTTTCCCAGCTCCCGTTGACCCCTTGTTAAATTATTGTTTGGCGTTGCGAGGAAAGGACAAGCAACAGGCGGAAAGTCGGACAGCATTCTAACCTCACTCAACGTTCCTTTCTCTTTTTGATCTTCATACGCTCGACATTTCCCGACATTCGCTAAGTCTTTTTTCGTGCATCAACATCTGCGAACGCCGGCTAGCACTCGAGTTCGCCCCGAGAAGCTACAAACTGTTTACACACGAGCTTTGCCCAGCCAGCTTCATTGGATCCCGATCGTCGACCGTAAAATGGCCACCATGCCGGCAGCTACCATCTACCCTCAGAGCCATGTTGGTTTCGATAGCATCACCTCCCAGATTGAGCGCAAGCTCTTGAAGCGCGGGTTTCAGTTCAATGTTATTTGCGTCGGTGAGTGACAGCTTACCGCGACAGAGACGAGGCACCTGACGGAGGGAGAGGAACATCGCTGCGAGCAGTATGACTGACGTGTCTTGCTTAAATTTACAGGTCAAACTGGCTTGGGCAAGTCGACGCTGATCAACACCATCTTCGCTTCCCACCTTATGGAGTCCAAAGGCAGACTGCAGCCCGACGAAGTTATCCGATCCACGACCGAGATTCATCCCGTGTCGCATATTATTGAAGAGAACGGTGTCCGTCTGCGGTTGAACATTGTTGACACCCCCGGCTATGGCGACCTGATCAACAACGACAGGTGCTGGGACCCTATCGTGAAGTACATCAAGGACCAGCATTCAGCCTACCTTCGCAAGGAGCTCACCGCCCAGCGCGAGCGCTATATCCAAGACACCCGCATCCACTGCTGCTTGTTCTTCATCCAGCCCTCCGGCCACTCTCTCAAGCCGATCGATATTGTCGTGCTGAAGAAATTGTCTGACGTTGTCAATGTCGTGCCTGTTATCGCCAAGGCCGACTCTTTGACCCTTGAGGAGCGTCAGGCATTCAAGGAGCGCATCAAGGAGGAGTTTGCCTTCCACAACCTGCGGATGTACCCGTACGACAACGACGAGTTTGACGAGGAGGAGAAGGCCGTTAACAACCAGATCAAGGTATATTTATGACCATGTCAAGTCATCATGCGCATTCCATTGGCTAACCTAGTTCCAGAACCTCATCCCCTTCGCGGTTGTCGGTTCCGAAAAGTCGATAATTGTGAACGGCAAACAGGTTCGCGGTCGCCAAAACCGGTGGGGTGTGATCAATGTCGAAGATGAGAACCACTGCGAGTTCGTGTACCTCAGAAACTTCCTTTTGCGGACACACCTCCAGGACCTCATCGAGACGACCTCGCAGATCCATTACGAGACCTTCCGCGCCAAGCAGCTTCTGGCCTTGAAGGAGAGCAGTGCACAAGGCCACGGCAGCAGACCAATCAGCCCTTCTGCTGATCGCGAGCTCAGCCGGAGCTCTCAGCGAATGACCATGAACGGCTACTAGAGTTCGCCGGCCTTCTAGCCTGTACTGCTGTGGCTACGGCATCTCTGCGTTTCAAGCCATTTGCATATGGCACAACCCGCCTGTCTGTGGGCGCGCTTTGCTATCTGGCAACGCCTGGTTCCAGCGTTTATAAATGGCCGGGGACGCGGGCTCGAGAAAAGGCGTGATGGTGCGCTGGTCATACCCCTTGATTAAAAAGGTGTTTATGTTTTGTTGGCGAATGAGTCTTTTTGATGGACTGACTTTTGATGTCTTCATTTTCTTCTTAGTATTCCCCCGATGGAGCCCCGTCTGTCTTGCGCCTTATCTGTCCTTTAATGAAGCAAGCCCTCGATGCTTTACTGAGAGTCAGCTAGTTTAGCCTTTTTCTTTTTCGTCTTTTGATACCTACCGGGAGATGACAGTAGCAGTGGTACCTCGTCCCGGCGCTCAGCCCAGTTTATTGCACCTCGTACCATTTTTCCAAAGTTAACACGCTGCGCTCTTGTACTATATGCTCAACAGGGCTTGTGAAGCTTCTATGTTGCTCGAGGTCCAACCTCGACTCCCGAATTCTGTAGATTTCCAACTTGACCTCTCGTCTATGCCGTGGGCTTGAAGATGAAGTCCTCCAACTGCTTATAGGCCGTCTCCAGGTCATCGTTGACAATGATCACGTCGTGAACCCCCGGCGTCCTAGAGTATTCCAGCTCGTTCTTGGCCTGCGCCAACCTCTTTGCGATGCTCTCAGGCTTCTCCGTGCCCCTTCCGCTCAACCTCTTCTCCAGAGTCTCCAACTCCGGCGCCGGTGGACTTATGAAGACGTATCTGGCCGGTACCCCGGTGTTCTTGACCTGCTTGACGCCTTCCATCTCGATATCCAGCACCACCACCTTTCCCTGCTCGGCGTTCCTTTGGATCTCTGACTTTGGGGTTCCATAACGGTTGCCGCCGAACTGAGCATGCTCTAGGAAACCACCTTCTTGGACAAGGGACTCAAAGGACTCCGGAGTCACAAAGTGATAGTCCACGCCATTTTGCTCGCCTGGCCGTGGGCCTCGGGTCGTGCAGGAGACGGAGAGGGCGAACATGTCTGGGTGACGGGTGAAGAGGAGCTTATAGAGGGTACCCTTTCCCACGCCAGATGGGCCAGAGATGACGATCGGGCGGGTGTCGGCAGGAGGTACTGAGACTCGTTAGTACTGTTGGGGGCAAGAGGTACCTCTAGGACTGATAGAAGAGGGCTCACCGGGCGCCATCTTGTGAATGTGCCTGACGGGGACCGGGGAAACGGCAAAGCGTGCAAGAGGTCGGGTAGAGGTACGGAGGAGTCTGGGGAGCATTGGGCTGTGATGCGATCGAGGGATTGCGACGGCGATTAAATGTACAATTCACCCCTAAAGGTGGCCCGAGAGGCAGAATGTGGGACATTGAAAGCGGTGAAATAAACCCATTTGGGTTAGGGTCTCGACTTCCATGGTTCGGTGAGTTCGTACACCTTTGGCTGTCTCCACCACTCGTGCATCTTGAAGGGATATGGATGCAAACAAGTGTACACCAAACGCAAACATTGAGACTCCCATCGACGAAGTGCCAGGCTGGCTGCTGCCGCTCTGAGAAAGACCTCAAACGATCTCAATCAAACATCACCGATAAGTTCTCAGATTGAGTAAGATGCTCTCTTTAGGATCGACATGTCTCGTTCACCTGAGCTGGGACCTTCTCCCAGATGGGACGAGTCTTCGATAGCCTTGCTTGACCCCAAGAAGCCTTTTACCTTGAAGGAGGTCATTGCTGATCTCACCCGTACCCGCCATTGCGTGCTGGGGTCTATCTTTCTTGTAGAAGATGTTCAGCCCATGGTTCCCGTTCGAAAGGGGTATCGGACTGTACGTCTACTGCTTGGTGACGGCAACCTATGCATAGAGGCTTACCCCAAGGCGGAGCTTCATCGCCTGATCCACGACGGACATGTTTATCCTGGCTGCTACATCCGAGTGGACAAATTCAACCTGCGGTATGCACAGATTGACGAGCCAGTTCGGTTAAAAATGATAGGGAGTGCTGGAGAGTTGCCGGGGCATAGGAGCAAGACGCAAGAGCACTTGGGCAAGTCCAACTGGGCAGCATATCTGGCGTTAGATGACTTTGTACCGGTGGGCTGGGATACTGCCTATATCAAAGCGCTGGCGGATGAGGCTCAGTTCGTGACAAAGAAACCAGTCGATGGAAGTCAGACGCCGGGAGCGAGTCCTACGCACACCGGGCTTCAGGATCTGGATGAGGACGCAGACGAGCCAGTCCCTTCTGTGACCCGTCAAGGAGGCGCTAGTGAGGCGTCAACGAAGAAGCCACTTCGCTCACCCCTGGATGGGATTGAGCATTCACAATTAGACGAGGAGACGGACTCGCAGCCTCTTGCAGCTGCGGTTACAAGCAAAGAACCCGCGAGCCGCCCGTCTTCTTGGCAGCCTTTAAAAGCAAAGGAGAGCTCCTGGCACTCCGCTAACGTGAGCCTCCCGAGAGCAGCGCTACCAGAGACGATGCCAATCAAACCAGAGGCAGCAAAGCAATTCGCAACTCCAAGCAAACCAGCCAACAACAGTTCAGCAGCACCCAAGCCGTTCCATAAGAGACTACCCTGGGACGAGAACGGCCCGACCAGACAACTCACACTTACACCGCTCTCTGCCGTCCGCAACCGCAACCTTCCATACGCAGCAAACTGGGCAGTGAACATCATGGCCGTCGTGACATCACTGACAGGTGTCAAAGTCTCCAATTTGAAGCCATTTCACGAACGCACGGCCGAGCTCGTGGACCCCTCCACGGATGACAAGGTCAAATTGACCGTCTTTCATTATCCGGAAAGCTTCACGCCTCGCATTGGCAGTGTGGTTCTGTTATTAGGGGCGAAGAACCACACCGATGGAAACCTGAAGAAATATTCCAATCCGCACGAGAGTGAGAATTGGTGGTTTGAGGAGCCGACTCAATATGGATGGTGTGATGTGGACAGAATGAGGAGGTGGTGGAATGCACAATCTTCGCAAACTGGACGCTGTTAGCACCTACCTCTAGCATGATATTACACCGCAGTACCAGCTAGACCAGAACCGGTGTCTTCTACCGTGATCCACCGTGTATGTCAAACTCGACACAACATGTAACTCGCTAATATATGAATTTCGGACATGGGAAGAAGTGCAACAAAAGTGTTCAATACAATTGTGTGTCGATTACCGCCCCTAGGACGAAGAACAAAACGCTAACACACGAACATGGTGACGTAGGCTGATGAGCACTGGCATATGTAACGCGTTGGCGCTTTTGTCGGAAACGCTACCCATACTCCGACAAGCACAACACAACAGAGCAAAACAATCATCCCACCACAGCCACTAAGCAAACAAGCCGATAGACGCAAGTAAAACACAACAATTCGGATGCCCGAAAACCCTAGTGCTTGTTACGGGTTGACTTGCGGGAGCCTTGCACAGGTGCCTTCTTGACCGGAGCAGCTTTGCCCTTGCGAGAACGCTTGGCTGGGGCATATGCTTGCTCAGACTCTGGCTCAGACTCGTCCATTTCGTCGTCGTCCTTATCATCAACCTCCTTGTGATCCGAAAAGTCACCATCGTCGTCATTGTCCTTCTGATCCCCGGCGGGCGAATCAGCTTCAGACTCGGTCTCAGGCGTGGGTTGCTTCTTGCGTGACTTCTTTGCAGCAGCACGGGGAGGGTTTTTGGCAGCCGCGGCCTTCTTCTTAGCTTGCTCGGTCTCCTTCTCAGAAGCAGTCCCGGGCACTTCGTCCTCTTCCTTGATGCCGGCAGGTTTGGCCTTTGCTGCATTGGCCTTTCTAGGTTTGGCCTTGACGTTGACTTCATCCTGGTGGTGGCCATCCTCGTGCTTCACAGCTGCCTTGCTCTTCTTGGTCGTTGTCTTTGCCTTCTTCTTGACCGGCTCGGGCTGCTCATTCTCATCATCGTCACCCTCTTCTGTTGTCTTTTTCGTCCGACCACGCTTGACAGACTTCTTAGGGGAGGCCGACTTCTTGCCAGATTCATCTTCGGCGTTCTAGACGTTATATCAGTAAAATTAGCATTAAAGAATGGAAGCATTCGCTGGCGCACCTCAGCGTCACCCTCTCCGTCCTCATCTTCGTCCTTCTTGGCCTTGGCCCTACCGCGAATACCACGGGAGCCTGGTTTGTTGTATTCCGGGTCCTGGAGAAACATGGTCAGTCTGGCGAGCTGTGGATTGGGATTTGGTCCATGGGGTTCACTAACGCCGTTGAAGTCCTCCGGATCGATGTGCCCCTGCTCGACACAGCGCTGGATCTTCTCCCGGACTTCGGGGTCGCTGGAGACAGGTTAATCGAGCCCACATTGCAGAGTCTGGCAGGAAGAGTGCTCACTCTATCTCATCGTATCCGTCCAGAGCATCAAAGCCGTGTGCATGGACCTTATCCCGTACATTCGTCATCTGAGCCCCAGAAACGCAACCCCTAAACGCATGAAGCAGTTTAGAGTCAGCATAGGAAATAGGATTGGAAGAGAGAAGAGTCGGCGACAAAGCACACACCAGTGTTTCCATTGCCAGTTGGCCCCTCTGTCCGGAATCTCAACCCAAGTGCCGAAACGCAGCTCGCCCTTCTTGATCTTGATGCCTGCGTCCTTGCAGACCTTATCCCGGCAACCGGCGCGCGCATTCGGTGAAATCTCTGGATTTCATAGTCAGTCGTTTGCACCGAGAGTCGTGACTGTACTCGCTGGTATATCACTTTGCCAGCTTTGACAGAGCTGGTTTGTTGAGTTGGATTCAGGACGGCTGGTTGCAACTCCATTTTCTAACCAGAGGCCAGACAACAAAGAAGCTGTGTTTCGCCAAGATGGATGGAAGCAACTCACCAACGCGGTGAGCCATCTCGAGATTTGTGCCGACCAAGTATCGAATACTGAGCTGGTGTTTGCGAATTGTCAAGACGTAACTCAAGACGTAACGCAAGCTGGAATGATGTTATCGCGATCTCGTGATGGGTACCCCAGTGCGACGTCAATGGCCACTACAAGATACAGGTCGCCCGACGCTGAATGTAGACACAGCAACAACACCAACACCAATTGCACCGATTGATCCAGACGTAAACCTGCTGAAGAGCGTATTCAACGTATTCATGAGATTTTCTTTTGACGTGAAAGTTCGATGTTGTGGTGAGGGTTTATTCACTGCAGTTAGAAGCTGCAAGATTAGGTTGAATGCACGCGGCCCCACTCGCGAATGTGTAGGTACCTCTCTCTACCTAGGTAGGAATCACCTACTTATTACAGATGATTCATCCCAAGTGATTCACCTCAACTCACTAGAACATCATGCAGGAAGATCTGATTGCTGAAATCATGCCACCAGGTGCATCTGGTTTCTGAGTTGCGATTTCTCAATTCTTCCAACCTTTCCCTCAACCAACCTCTAGCTCTCAACTGCCTGGTTGATCATATCACGAAGGGCCAGATCTATTGAACAGCCCTTGGACGATTACCAACCATGCCGAAGGGCCAGATCTATTGAACAGCCCTTGGACAATTACCAACCATGCCGCTCCGAAAGTCTCTCACTGCATTCGAGCTGTACACCCTGCACAAGTTTGCATCACCCGCCTTGCACCACAAGGTGACGAGAGATGACAGCTTGTTCGAACAAGGCGGTGCTAGTGTTCATGAGCTCGTCTACCAAGATGCCCAGGACATGATACCCCCCAGTGTCTTAAACAGAGCTCCCACATCGCCAAGGGATTTGGTAACTCAGTTCTCAACCATCCTCAGCCCTGATGCCATCAGCGCCATTACGGAAAATCTGTCCAGCTTCGACTCCATTGCTGGGATCCAATGCTCGGAAGCATTCATCGCCGAACGATCAATTGGTGCATGGCTCCAGTTTATCATAGAATCTGTCTTCGTCAATAATGCTCAGGTATGCTCTCGCACTTCCACTCTATGGGTAATTTTGTCTGATTAAGGTGATGCAGCAACCTGTCGTAGGACAGTTTGACGGTACAGATGACCGGGACATGTTTGGGACCCCGGAGTCTAATTCTGGCAACGGTGCCATCCAACAAATCGACCTCGTTGGACGCACGCTGCTCGACGGTTGGACTGCCCACAACACTACCAGACAGCTCAGCGGCTTACGCGCGGGTCAGCAACTCTCACATGATCCAATGATGTTGAATGCCACTTGGACCCCAGCACAACCTGGCAGTAACTTCGTGTACCATGGCACTGCAAGTCACTACTACAGGGCCGACAGGTGGCCCGATCAGTTCGAAGAGACACCATTCAATGCACTCAGTGCCAGACAAAACATCAATCAGTTGGCACCCGAGGATGCCGGCCCAGTTGTGTTCACGACAGTCAGTCCCCTAAGAGCATTCCTCTGGGCTGCATTCACCAGCCATCTTCCTGCGAACATCCCTGATAGGGCTGTTCTCTCCCACATGCAAAAGCCCTGGACGGCTCGTGGTCGCTCCTATCGGGGTATTGTCGTATTTCAGTTCACATCTCGTCAACCAGCTCCGCAGGGCCTTTCCTGCTATGTCATCCGCAGTGGGCTCGAGACCAGATGGGGACAGAAGTCGATTCAATCTGGCCGCGGTGACATTCCTCGTGGACACGCGTGGCAATCTTACAGAGAGATCCACGGACAAGATGGAATGGCGTGGCCGGATCTTGTGCATGGGCTGGAATACGGGTCGCAACGCACTCAACTCACCGCTTCCCACACGAATATGTGGCGCACAGCACACAAGGATGGTCCAGCACTCGACCAGCTGAACGCAGGACATCGCGGTACATACGCGATCAGCTTCATGCAGTCCGACCGCAGTTCCACTCAACCATCAGCGTCGACCAAGCCTGGACCGACCAAGGATGACAAGGGAAATGATGGCAAGGGTGGTCGTAAGCATGGCCAAAAGTTCGGTACTGTTGGTAAGGCTTATCTCAAGATGAAGAAGTCCATAAGGAACATCTTTGCTATTTTTGGGTGCGATGTGGACTGTATAAGAAGGTGGGGGAATGCACAATGTCCTACGCAACATGAACATGAAGTCAAAACTAGACTAGGTACGGAATAGAAGATCAGTTTCCACGAGTCAGCATCTTTCTTTTGATGCTGTTAGGTACCTCTAGGTAGGTAAGTGACCATGCACAGTACGAAGCGTAGGTCCACCGAAACGATCTTACGTAACTGGCATCACCCTTCATTAAATTCTTGAGCTCCACAACCCCCAATTGACCCTTTTGAACCACCGCCTACGACTCTGTTAATCACCAATCGTAGTCCTAACAAGCCTTTCAAGACTTTGGACAGGCTTACCTGCACAAGATGGCTGAACCAGTCCCACCAGCGACCAAAACGCGGGTCCTGACGCACATGAACAAGGACCACCAAGCGGACCTGACCACCATGCTCCGTCACCACCTCGGACCCCAGACTCAGCCCGGCCTCAACCCTCAGATGACGGATATCACCCTCTCTTCCATGATCATCACCACTTCCGACGGCACGGAACATATCATCCCCATTGTTCCACCCATGAACTCCTTCTCCGACGTCCGTCCGTCCCTCGTCTCCATGACCCTCAGGGCCCGCGCAGCCCTTGGTCTTGGCGCGGACGGCAATCCCATCCGGGTGGAGCGATTCCTACCACCGAGCGGCATGGCGGCCGTGGTCTTCGCGGCTGTGACATTCTACTTTGCCTGTTTTATTGCCGTGAAGGGTGGCTTGATCCAGCCTGGACGGGCCCCGTACCACTTCTTGGAGCGCTGTGGGGTGGCGGAATGGTTCACCTGGTTGGTGGAGGCCATCTTCTGGCCGGTCCTGGGCATTCATGTCGTGGAGTGCTGGTGGATGGAGAGAACCAGGCTCCGGGGACGGGTGCAACGTGGGAGCAGGGTTTGGTGGATGTGGTTAGGATCTTGCTTTCTGGAGGGGTTGACGTGCTTCAAGAGGTTTGATGGCGAGGTTGGACGGTTGATAGGTGCGCATGAGGGTAAGAAGACGCAATAAGCCTCGTGCTCGCCTCTCATCGGGTATTCTGCAGGTACGTTTACGTAGGTATGTTCAAGAATAACAGCACCTGCCTCACCGTCAAGATTACTATACGGGTCACAAGAACAACCGAAAGATATAATCATTATATGAAGAGATGCGTTTGCAGTTGGCCTAAGTCGTTGCATACAAATTGCATGGAGGCATGGTATAGATAAGAGAACAAGAAAGGTACTGACGCGTACCCGGCCAGCAGACCCAATAGCCCCCAACGCCGAGATACTTCAAACGCAACTCCGCGCTTTTGACGCCCCTGAACTCCATTCACATGCTCAAAAATGCATCCCAGATTCCCACCCAGTACGTGAACTACCTTACAGATGACAACATAAAAGGTCAGTCATGACTGCTGCCTTTGTGGATCGCCTATCAATCTTAGGGCTTGCTTAAGAGCCTTTCTATTAATCGGTTTGCTGGGAAGGGCATCAGCGGTCAGTCTTCGTCTGCAAGGACCCGCTACGTCTGTGAGACATACCTCATGTAATGGCTGACGCCTGCTTCGGAGCATTGCTCGCCAATGCCCTCCTCTCCAAATGCGCTCAGTGCGACTATGGGTCCAGTGTATCCAATGCCTCGTATTCGTCGCGTGCTCTCAAGGCCGTCCATCTCTGGCATCTGCCCACAAGTTAGATCAGTGACAGGTTCACAGCGGGTTCCGGGACCAGGGCACCAAAGGATCTGACCTGTATATCCATGAATATGATATCGTAGTGTTGACCCAGCTCCATGTCAGCTTTCACTTTCTCAAATGCTTCCCTGCCGTTCTGTGTCTGGTTAGCCGGTTCCACTGAGTGACCTTGGATATGCGCGGGTGCTCACCGTAGCAAGTTGAACGTCCACCACTTTCTCCAGTTGCAGCATGCGGCTCAGAACCTCGAGGTTGGTCGCATTGTCGTCGGCAAGTAGCACTCGCCGACCTACATGCCCGTCTTCTTCAGCGCCATCTCGGGCGTGCGTTACGGAGTGCATTGCTTGCGTAGGAATCGTGTGTAGGTTCGTCGATGATACCGAGACAGCTCTGCCCCTCTGATCATTGTAAGACTGCGCATGTCCGAGCCTCTTCTCCGTAGCCGTCATATCTTTCTCATCTTTCTCTAGTTTCGGCGTTGCCAATGGTTCCAGGCTGACTCTGCGCGTTATCTTGGGGCCCGATGGATCAACTTTTACCCTGCAGTAGACAGGTTAGTGACGGTCGAATTATCCCTTGTCAGATATTAGGTTCTTACCGTAGTGGTATACGCATGGTGAATGTTGACCCAACTCCAATCCTGCTCTTCAACCAGATGGTGCCTCCCATGAGCGTCGCCAGCTGCCGGCAGATTGCGAGGCCCAAGCCTGTCCCTCCATACTTTCGAGCCAATCCATTCTCGCCTTGGACAAAGGGTTCGAAGATGTTTGCTTGTGCAGCCTCTGGGATGCCTTGGCCGGTATCTTCCACTTCGAACTCGAACAGACAGCTCACCCAGTCAGACGAGGACGCGTTCGCATCCCCGTCACGCCCTAGTGGAGTTGAGCTGCGTGCCGTCCAGGAGCCTTTTTGTGAGGGAACATGACTTCCATTCGAACTAGCCACCGCGGTCTCGCTATCATCTGTCTCGCTCCGGCCCGATGCAGGCGTCTCTCCCAAGAAGCGTATCCGTAGGTCGACCCGACCACCGGCCGGAGTAAACTTGAAGCTGTTGGTGATGAGATTAATGACGACCTGCAGAATTCTGTGTTGATCTCCCCAAACAATAAGGTCGCCGACATGGGCACCGTTGTGATAGCGGTCAACCACGGGTGGAGAGTCTTGATTGACCGCAAAGCGACCGGGTCCTAGATCATGACTGGGCGCTTCTGCATCGATGAAAGTGAGTTTGAAGTCAATACCCCGCTCCCTTGCATCCTTGGAAAAGAAGGCTACCGCCTGTTTTCCAACTTCGCCCGTGGAGAAGCTCATCTCTTCCAACGGCGCGGGTTGTCCGACTTCGTACCGAGCAACATTGAGCAGATCCTCCAAAAGCCGCAACAGAAGCGTCCCGGACTCGTAGACAGTCTTCAGGGACTTCTTGATTCTCCCAATGTCGTCATCTTCCATGCACACAGCGCACATTCCCAGTATACCGTTGAGTGGCGTCTTGAGTTCGTGGGACACGTTGGCAATGAAGACGGTCTTGCTCTGGTTAGCAGTCTCCGCAGCCTTCTTGCTCAACTCCAACTGTTTGGTCCTCTCGGCGACCTTATCCTCAAGCTGTGTGTACTGGCGCAGGAGCTCGTCTGACATGTCGTTGAAGGTGTGGGTAAGGTCGGTTAACTCATCTTTGACCAGGTGTCGTTTGATCTCGATTTTGCCCGGAATCTTGATCATGCCTTCCGGTTGCTGCTTGACACCCTTGAGGGGTCGGTTGGTGTACCGACGGCGGAACTCCATGATGCGTGCCGTCAGCCCTGGCCGGGTAGTTCTCTCGCTGCGGGCCACACTCCGTCCCCTGCGTGTCTCGTTTCGTACCAGTGCTTGCTCTTCGTACCCAGCAGGGATGACGAATCGCTTTGTTGCAGCCTTGAGCCTTCGAATTGGCAGGACACCCAGATGAGCGAAAGGGAGGACAGAGACTAACACGAGTCCGATGGTCGAGAACACGCATATGAGCAGGATCTTCCGTAGCAGCGCCATCGCAGATAAAGCCTCACTCTGCCTCTGTTCCACGACAATGACCCAGTCAACGAGCGTCGTGGGCGGTCGAGCCGCACCAGTCGCCACTTTTGCTCCCTCTTCATTGGTTGTCCGGAGTAGAGCCGTAGCATTGTTCACTGACCGGTACTGTTGCGAGTACGAGTTGAGAACGGCAGGGAAGTCCTTCAAGACGAACGTGGAGTCGTCATCCGCCTGCGGCCCAGGTTGACGATGGCGCGTGGGATTGTCTTGGCTTAATATTACCGGCAGCACAAATTTGGCCAGGGAGCTTTGCAGGGCGTCCCGGTTGCCAGTATGGGTATTGTTGGCGGTCGGGGTGGTCTGGTTGAAGCGGTTGTACTGGGTATCTGGGCCGATCAGCAATGTCTGCCCAGTCTGGCCCAGGCCTTCCGGCGACGCCTCGATCCGGAAAAGCTCTGTTGCCGCACCCACAACCGTCATGTAGCCGATGATCTGGCTACTGTTCGAATTGGAGAGGATAGGCTGCGTGATGGACATTAGTGCATAGCTCTCGTTCACTATCAACGGCCCGAGAAGCAGCATATTCTCCAAGGTGACAGCAATGCCCGGGTAAGCCTCGGCACTGTTATCGACAGCGCTGTACGTGAGATTGGGGTAAAGCGACGGTGGGTAACCTTCATCAGGGTCACCTAGGAACACAGACGATCCGTTCGAGGTGTTGTACGGCAGCTGGATGCCCGATGAGAGGGGCTTAGTGACGTTCAGATATGCGCCGGTAGTCCTGTCCTGGTTGGGGGGATAGACCCTAACCTGGAGCATATCAACAAACCCGCTAGACACCATGGCCGTCAGTAGGGCAGAAGCCTGGCGCACCGTGGTCAGCAAACATTCATCGGACGGCCATCCACCACGAGCTGAGGGTCTGGAAGTCTACGTACAGCGCTTGACCATTGTGGCGTCGTACTGTTTCCAGCATTGGCGGCGGTGATGGCGTCCTGTAGCACGATCCTGTTGGTCATGGAGTTGGCAATGACCTGCAGCTGGCTCAAGACCGAGGCAACTTGGGCTGCCTTGAGCGACGCCGTGAGCGCCAAAGCCTGGGATTTGACATCGCCTATGAAGTTGTTGACTGCAATCCAAGTCGGTATGGATACAATGGCAAGGCTGATAAGAACGGCTAGCAACACAATGGCGGCCAGCTGTTCGCGGATGCCTATCCTCATGGGGACGGAAGCAAGTGCACTTCACGGGCCGATGCCATCATGTTCCGGTAGCACCGGCGCACAAGTGAAGTTGCTGCTGTTACGCAGGAGGCCGTGAGACGTGCTAGAGGCAGCAATCAGACTGCGCAAGAACAATATCGCGCCGGGTGTTGAGACGATGTGCTCCCAGCACATGTGATACGGGATGGTTGTGATGGTCCAGTAAACATGTACTGACCAGGGATGCACGTGGAATGTGGAAAAAGTTGGGAATACCTGCCCATGATCACCCGTGGCTGGACCTGGAATGCGTAAGCCCATGTGTTAGCGTCCCCACTCCCAAGCAGCGGGAAGAGATCTAGATTCTTGGCATTATGTCATGGATCAAATGGTCACATGATGAGAAGTTGCACGTGGCGTCGTCAGCTTGAGGCATGGCACGCTAACCGCTTTCGGATTTGACCCCTTTACGACATGTCTTGGCATCTGCTACAGCTCAGGTCCGATCTGTTAGCTCCCGACTCGATACCGATTCAAGGCGGTCGTCCATGCTGCTTAGCTGGTTACCTACCACCAATAACTTGACTGATTCTTACAAGACACCGCAAGATGCGGCAGTCCAATGATACGATAAGCCTTTAATAGTCTCAACAGCCAACGTCACTTTGATCTTGACAAGAGGTGCACTGGCTTGAACAGGTCATTCATAGGGCATTCGCTACTAAACCACTGCCTCTGTGCCACTCCTCCAGGTGTATACCGACACGCACATAGGCATCTGGCCAAGGCGTTCACGTCATGGGCACCTCAAAGCCCCTCCTCAAACATGCCGACAAGCGTGCGACGCCCTTGCAGACATGACAGCCTTACTTGTCAGCAGGAGCTAGTGCTATGTTATACTCAAGTTCCAGCTTGGCCTTGGGATCACCCTTCCGCTCGACGAACTTGACCGTTAGTCCCGACTTCACGGCGAAGACGCTGTCGTCATCGAGGTACTTGGAGTCCTCGTCGAAGATCTGCGTCGTCACTGGCTTATAGTTATCTGCAATGATCTATACACATTGCGTCAGCATGCGGCAGCAACACGCCTAGTGACACGTCAGTGAAACCGTCTGCGACGGCTGGAGAACTTACTATCAGATGGATATGTGCGGGTCGCCATTCGTGCCTGTGCAGCAGAGACAAGAGTTTGCCGGCAGGACCATCATTAGGAATCTATCAGTGGCCAATGTCAGCACACCAATTTGAGAGACCAGAAAGACCACTTGCACGCAATGATAGATTCTACACTTACAGGGTACGGCGTGGGTCGGAGACAGTAGAGCGAATATTCGCCGTTCTCATTGGTGACAAACTTTCCGCGAAGGTTGTGTTCCTGTTGTTGAGGATCCTGCTGCTCGTAAAGACCTGTTCCAACCATGACACTAAGCATTTCGAGTCCCAAACATGCATGATATCAGGGCGAAGGGTTTGTCCTACCATTGGTCGACGCCTGCCAAATGTCTACCACGGCGTTCGCAATTGGCTTGCCCGTCTCGGCGCAGGTGACCTTGCCGTGCATGAAGGCAACCTGACCGTCTTCCGGGGTGTCGAAGCTGATGCTACTACCGTTGGGACGAGTTGGGGTATCGGCTCGCCAGAACGGCCCAAGAATCGCCGAAGCTGTCACGGGCTTTCCGCTGTTTGCTGCGACGTTGTACGTGATGTTGTCGACCAGTCTGAGGAACCAAACAAGAGCTCGCATGTCAGAGACCGCATCGGCATGTTACCCCCGCCATGGCAGGAAAGCAGGTGTGAAACGAAACGGTATGCAACACTCACGATTCTAGACCAATGACGTCGCACAGAAGCTGGCCCTCGTTTCTCCTGTCCGTACTCATCTTGCCGGCCCAGTTGATCATGTCAACACCCATCATCCACTCATCCATGGTCAACTGGGTCTCTCGTGCAAAGTCGTGGATGTGCTGGATGAAGGAGCCCATAACTTCCCGCAAGCGCGGCGACGTCTCCGCCCCCATTGACTGGATCACATGGCTCGTGAATTCCTGGCCGAGCACGCCTTCTTGGTCTGGAGTGACAGTGACGGAGCCCATAGCTGTGTTATTTACAGCGCGGTGTGCGAGTATGGCCTAGGAGTATGAGTGTGAACACGGAGACCAGGCAGAGCGCAGAGATGATGTCGAGTAGGATCTCCTGAGGCGGACAGAGCTGGGTCCGGACGGTGAATGTATAGGTATAAATGTATGGGTATGATGTATATGACCAGAAACTGACTGTGTAAGCCCAAAAAGAAGAAGTGTCACAGAACACCAGCGTAAATAAGTTCTGTACTATTGGCTCTGTGCTAATTCGTGCCCGGCCTGGGGTCTCGCGGGTGCATCTCCACCGACTTCAAGGCCACCCATCCCGACCCGGAAAGCGGGGGTTAGCGTACTATCCGAACCGACCACACGCGACTGCCAATGTTACCGACGTGTGCAGTAAATCTGGCAGTCGCGTGCCGACTCTCCGTCCACCCATTTCCAATCTCGGCAACCCCCCGGGGGATTACTGGACTAGTGAAGGTAGAATGCGGGGAGAAAGGAGGAGGGCCATGGAGAAGCGCGGGGATGAGCTGTGGTGGCGGAGCCGCAATGCCCCAGGTGAGAGGGGATGAACAAGATGAGAGACAAACCCATGTTCCCTGACTCCGAAGCGCAACATCTTTTCGGATACCGGGGGTCAGGATCGTCGTCGAGTTGGCATCCTGTACTAGTTACAATTAGGTATAGTGGCGGTGGAGCTTCTTCATTTCAAGCCAGGGGGCAGAAATCCTCCACATGTGACCGCTCATTCTGCGTACACATCTCTTGCTGGGAACGACAAGCACCTCCTGGACATCGTTCGTTGCAGGCATACAGATTTCAGCCAAGGCGTCGGAAGGTTCTTCGTAGGTTGTTCACGGTATTCCAGCAAAACTTCACGTGTACGGATCAGGTCTCAGGCTGGTAATCACGGCGTGCGGCATGGAGAAGACGGAACTTTCATCTGGAATGACGTGGACGATGTGGCTGTTATTCTATCCAATAAGCTCTAAGTCTGCTGCTTCCAATGTCTCTATAATTCAACTCCTGTATATCCTCATTCATCTACTGGAGATCCGGGACACCTCAATCATTTTCTGTAGTCGCCATCGGAGCCGAAGTCCCATGTGGGCAGGTCCGACCCGTTGGGCCTGCTCGCTCGTTGGAAGCCAATCTCAACGCCTTCGATCTCGACAACCGGGCGAACGGCGACGACATCGGCCTCGTAAGCGTTGGAGTACCACGCCTCGCACAGCTTCTCCCGGTCGAAGAGCTCCGGGAACTGGATTTGCATGCATCGCATCGCCGTGCCAGAAATCTGGTCGACGCTGTGGCTATGTCGTAGTGACAGGAAAGAGTCCCCCATCCGATTGCGCAACTCCTGTTGCACTGCCTGGGGATACGTCCCGGCTTTGAAGAGCAGCAGGTCATAGTGCATCAAGGATGCCTTGCCATGCCATGATCCTCCCGCCGTGGCCCGGTAATAGAGGCCAGTAAGCGCCGCGATGGCGCCGATGCAGCCGGTTCCATAATCGGATATCGGGAACGGAGGAACCACGGGCTCGTCCAAGCCCATGAACTTGCCTTGTTCCCACGCAACACCACTCGCCTGTACCACAGGACACGCTTGGGTTAGCCATATGACATGGTAACGACAAAGGTCAAAGAACCCAAACATCAACAGGTAGAACGAAATGGACGGTGACGTACGCAATCGGCGATCTGCTGCCAGCCAGGACGATTTGCCCACTCCCCTTCATAACCAAAGCAGTTCTCATTCACATAGACGAAGCCCTTCCCCCGACGCTGGGCCAGCTCAGCCATGGCTTTGGGTCCATAGCCAAGCTTCTCCAGCGCGCCTGGCCGATAACCATCCAGAACGACATCGGCCTCGGCGAGCAGCTGTTCGAAGACTTTTCTACCCTGCGGTGTCTTCAGGTCCAGCTCGGCAGCGTGCTTTCCCATGTTCCCATCCACCTGGAAAAATGGAACGTCGCTGAGGTTGGGGCTGGTGATCTTCAAGACATCCGCCCCATACTCGGCCAAGATGCGGCCGATGACGGGGCCGGCAATGATGCGGCAGAGCTCCAGCACCTTGACCCCAGAGAGCACGCGGCGATCGCCGGTGGAAGGCATCGGCTGCGGCGGCGTCGAGCTTTCCAAGTTGTCCACGCTCCAGGGCGGAAGCCGCATGTTTAGCCTGCCCTGTACAGATGTCGCTGTCAGTGTCCTTCAGGAGTTCCTGGGGTCTCCACGAGCCTGTGGTTGAGACTTGAGGCAAGTGAGTAAGTGAAGACAACGTACATGAGGCGTGTTCAAAAACTCGCTGTGCTTCAACGCCGGTACGCCGGCCTGTCGATTCTTTGCGTTGAGCTCTTCGAGCTCTTCAATGGTGTAGTTCTTCACCTTGCTCTCGATTGCCTTCACGATCGCATCATGCTCACCATTGAGATCTGGACGAAAAGGCTCCAGCCCAATCATCTTTAAGGTGGTTGAAGCCTCCAGTGACCCATGAATGTGGTAGTACTTGCCGGGTTCCTTGGTTTCATACAAATTGGCCGACATACGTCTGTATGGGTCTGACTGTGCTCGCAGGAGATCGGTATCTGGAGATCATCACGATGAGCTTCACGTTGTATATGCGTAGCATCACCGACGATGTTTTGTCATGTCATGACCTCCCGCCCTTGTAGTCATGCTCCAGGCTTCGAATGAGAGCGTCTTACCTTTCAGGAACCTTTTCACCCCTTTATCTAACTTGCCTTGACCCCCTACAGTCGCTAGGTACGCCTGGAAGAGAAAGGCGGTGGTCCGTTCGAGGTTGACAGTGATCCGTCGATCCTTGGGAGACTCATCTTTCAGACCTGCAAGTGCAGACGCAACGCTTGCTTCGATGGCTTTCAGAGCTGCGGCCAGCTCACTTTCCTTGAAAGGGATCGGGAAGTACGGAAAGTCTCGGGACGATGTGAAAGTGACGTTATGCTCCAAAGCGGACACTATCTCCGGCGGAAGCGACACGAGCTCAAGCAGTAACGCAACAATGCGCCTGGCCTCCTGAATGCTAGAATACTGGTGAACTGCCATCGCCGGGGATGAGAATAAGAGGCGGGTAGGACGAAGGGTAGTGTGTATTGGGAAGGTCTTCGATGTTATAATGAAGCTAAGCTGAGATGGGCCAAGATGGTACGCAGTATGGTTAATGGTGTCCGAGTCTTATCAGGAATGTTGTTCGATCCTTGTTATGGCGTTTTGGCAACCCGATATTGCGCTCCGGCTTCAGCCTTTGCTCTATCCTGGATAACCCGGAGTAGTCAAGCGTATTCTCGTTCTAGCACTCCCCACCTTGGCGACCGTGGTAGGGTTATGTGAAAATAAGTATGACTGGAATCGAGGCGACGTCGTGGATGCCAGTGGACTCTCAATCTCCACCGGTCGCTTTCACCCAGTAAAGACTGCCTCTTCTATGGTCCTGAATTAACAAGCCGCGGTTCCCCTACTCCCGTGCTCCGTGTATCCCAACGGGCCCGGCTGGATTGGCGATGGTGGTCGAATATCGGAAGCCGGTCCATGCTCCACTTAGTGCAGATCCCGGGCCCCTGTGCCAACTGGCGTTGAATGTCCACTTCCGACGACATCCGATCGGGTTCAATGCCAACCCGGTGGGTCCTGGCTAAATACCGTGGGAAAATGTACCTGGGTTCCCCACAGCACTCATTCCTGGAAATCCTGCAATCAAAGCTCGGGTGGCAGTCTGTGGCCGTGACAAGAAGAGCCCGAAGTCCTCCCGGGCATGCATGCCTGGAGCTCACCACATACCCGATTAGGGGTGTAGTATGTAAGCTGTGATCCTGTCTTTCCGTATGTAGCGTTTGATGTGGCATCGACGCGGCTGTCACATCCGTCCAGACCATCGAGGACACGTTGTTTCATATTCAAGCTCCTGACTGGATTATCATTCTTACACAATGCCTTTTGCTCAGCTCAGTGACAAGAAACTATTCTACACCTGGCGTCCCGCCAAGGTCGGGAGCAAGCAGGCGGGAACGACAATTCTTTTTATCCATGGTCTTGGATCCTCGAGTTCATTCTATGAAACTGTAATCCCAAGCCTGGTAGAGGCGGGCTTCGGATGTCTGGCACTTGACACGCACGGTTGGTAACCTCCGTGAAGGCTAGGATGAACAAGGTCATTGAACTGACCGGACGACTAGGTAGCGGCTTGTCTAAGCTGACCACCAGGCAACAAGACCCTGTTAGCATCGCAAGGGATGCCGAGCAGCTACTCTCAACCATGGCCATTGATGTACGACACACGATCGTCGTGGGACACTCCATGGGTTGCATGGTGGCCAGCGAAATGGCCAGCCATGGCAGCTATGCTGGAGTAGTTCTCATCGGAGCAATCAACCCTGGTCCGAAATACCGGGACGCTTTCGAGAAGCGGATCATGACCGTGACGGCGAGTAGGTAACATCCTTGGAGACCGGTTCCGGCTGGTCCAACCCTTGTTGAGATTCAGCTGTTGATGATCTCTTTCTCGATATAGACGGCATGGAGCCGATGGCAGACACAATACCCACGATGGCTACGGGATCGAGGTCTGTCTCAGTCCACCACGCCTTCATCCGGGCACTGCTCTTATCGCAGAACCCCGAGGGATATGTCTCGTTATGTAATGCGATTATCTCGGCGACACAGCCCGACTACTCCGCGATCAAATGTCCTGTGCTCGTGGTATCAGGAGAAGAGGACAAGACCGCCAGTCTGGACGACTCAAAAGAGATCATCACAAGGTAAGTCTTGTCCTTTGTTCCTTACACCCTCTGCTTGGGTAGACCTGCTTTTTGTGGTTATCTGGCTCTGCACTTGCCATGCATCCTGGATCCTGCACAAGGCATGAAGTGAAAGTTTGCTGATGCAAATTTGCCCTAGGCTCGGCACGGATCCCAAACGTGTTCAGCTGGAAATCCTCAAAGGGGTTGGCCATTGGCATTGCATTGAGGCGGCCGACGAAGTTGCAGCACTGCTGGCCAAGTTTGAAGGAGACCTTCCGTGACAGACTGGAGCTTCATAGGGTTGAGCGAGCAGATAGAGAAGAAGAAATACAGCTTATCAGGTCCTTTTTGGCCTTGGTTTGAACTCTTGAGTGACGCTATAGCTAGTACTTTGATATGGTTCTATCTCTTCGGGGCTCCGGTGTCCTAAGGCACGTCAGCCCTAGTCATGGCATAGGAGGATGCGCAAAGCATGACTTACAAGGTAGACCTGGTAGAAGCTCATCCTCCAAGCACCATTTCCATTTGACAGTACCGCCCGAGCAGCCCAGTCCACCTGGCCACGCTGGTCGTTCTTGAAGGAGAACTTGACGGTGCCGTAGAGCATGAACTCTCGTGAGGAAGAGCCGAAGGGGAATACTTTGTGTACAGTATGCTCACGGGACTTGACGTGCTCCCACATGTTGAGACGCATAGGACGGATTTCTGTAGGACACGTGAGCAACATGGTACACCGAGGGATCCCTGAGACTGTTCAGTTAGGACAGGAATATGAGTGACGCACCATCGTGTCCTTTACTGGTTTTAGAAGCTAAGATAAACGTCGCATCCTTCTCGAACAAGTCGAGATATTCTTCAAGGGCGTCTGGTCTATCCGATACAGCATAAAAGTCTTGTAGAAACTTGACGATTGCGGAATCGACTGTGACATCATCGGGATATTGGCTTTCGTATGAATGAGGCATTGTCAGGCAGAACGATGAAGCAGAGTGCTCGGAAGGTAATAAGGTGCGACTGTAGGGTATGAGATGTTCAGTTGCCCTTGCAATCAACTCTGACTATCAAGGTGCGAATCACTCAGTAGCCTGCCGTCGAGAGGTAGGTATCTTAAATATCGGGACGAGGTAAGTACTAACTCTGTATGTATAATGTAGACTGTTCACGAATGACGAAACGACTTGACGGAAAGGTCATTTCATTGTGTACCCAAGGTACCTAGGTACCTTATGTTCCAGTGGTCAAGGTCAGGTGATTGCCTGGTACCGGGCTACCTCTAGCTGAACCACCGAGCTGGGACCCACTCCGCCGTGTTGGAAGCCCGGCAAGGGCTTCCGATTTGGTTTCGGGTCAACTCCAGCTTCCCGAGACCCCGTGAAAGAGCGTAAGTGAGCGCGTGGCACAATGGCTGTAGGCTTCTCAGTTCGGGGTGGTCTACAATCGGAAAGTTGGAGCTCCGTCTAGTAGTAGGTACTCCACATACAGACCTAGGTTTGGAATCCTACTAACACGTGTACCAGGATGTACGCTGTAGCCTTTACCTTTTGCTGGTTGCTTTGGTTCTCACTATGGTGGGTCGACCCCAACGACATATCCACTCATACCACAATCCTTCCGACCCTAACGATCATTTTGAGCGCAGCCACTTAACCCTCGGCCCGAGGGTCTGAGGACGCTTGAGTAAACCGAGGACATGAAGCCTACGGTCGGTCGGTCTGGGGATGAGCGACTCAGTATGATTCCCATCACACAACAAGGTTCTCAAGTATGCCAACGAGACGGATCAGGGACGAAGAGAGGCGCCGATGTCCGAAAGCCTGCGAGAATTGCAAGCGGAGGAAGGAACGATGTGACGGCCTCACACCCTGCCGACGATGCGTCACGCGCGGCGTCGACGCGCAGTGCACTTTCACCCCCAGACCAACCGTTCGTTCCCCTGCCCACTTCCGGAGTCCGGAAAGCCGGAGCACTGTCCATGGCAGCGTCCCGGCATTTCAGGGTTCGGAGCTGTCGACAACCGACATTCTGTCGACCGCAGTCGCCCCCAGTCCCCGGCGGCGTAGGCCGTCCGAGATGTTTCATCGCTCACCAGCTGCTCCGGTTCCGCAACTGTCGAGGTTGATCAAGGATGCGCATGGTAAGTTCATGTTCATCGGGGATGCCGCGAACCTGTCCTTTCTGCAGATCATCAGGCGCATCGTGTCCGAGTCGGTGGGCTCCTGCCCCTTTGTCGATGATCCGCTTCGCAATTTCATGGTTGAGGTCTCACCAGCCGGGCGCCGAAACTGGATCTCCAATATCATGTCCGAGCCACCGGCCAAACCCAGCGTCGCCGAGGCTCACTACTTCCTGCATTGGTACAAGCTGGCCACGAACTGCATTCTCAACCTTTACGACGACGGCGAACCGAGGACCGGATTGGAGCAGTGGGCCACACATGCCACGCCCGAGGAGCAGCAGGACGATGCTGCGAGTGCCATCTACTATCTCATCCTCTCCATTGGCGCGCAGACATGCCCTGAAGACAAGGATGAGCTGGCGGAGAGATATTTCAACTATGGCCGCTTTCTCACCACGTCAAGTGTCATGGAAGATCCCAGCCTCTCTACCGTTGGGTCTTACGTTCTCATCACCATGTACCTGCTTGGCGCATCACGTCGCAATGCCGCGTTCATGTACCTGGGTATTGCAGTGCGTGCTGCGTATGCCCTTGGTATACATAGGGGCGACATTGGTTCTTTGTTCAGTCCGGTAGAGTACACTATACGCGAGAGGCTATGGAAAGGGTTACGATTTTTGGACCTCTTCCTGAGTTCCTCTCTCGGGCGGCCCCCATCGACGTCCGAGACCAGGGGTTCCAGCGATCAGGAGAACTACTCGGCTACCAACGACCTCTCTTCCATCTTTGAGGCAATCCTCACTGAAGTCTACGCCAAACGCATGGTCACTACCGAGGTCCTGGAACGCATCAGTGAGAAACATCGCCGATGGGCATCGCGGTTTGCCGATGGCTTAGCCACGGACAACATCGAGTTTGGAGAGTACCTCCAGTCCGGAGATGACGGGTCGAAACTGCCTAACATAGGCCTACTGCACCTTAAAGAGTCGTACTACTACAGTATCATGTTGCTTTCGCGGCCCTTCCTGATAGAGAGTGTCTCGAGACAGCTGTCTCGAGCCAAGGTCAGCGTCCACCTCGACCACGAAGCCGCCCCGTCATCCTCACCGTCAGATCATCTGCTGGCTCATGCCTGCGTTGACTCGGCGATTCGCACCATCGAGCTCTTGTCGCCACTCCTGTCATCCGAGAGCGTGCCGAAAAGGCTACCACTGGTCATCAACTCGCTCTTTGTGTCTGCTCTTGTGCTTGGCTTGGCCGTCTTTGCTGACCTCGACCGCGTATTTCCGCTTGAGAAGAGTTTGGCTGGGGCGCAGCGTCTCCTCCGGAAGTTCTCGTCGCATGACGCCGTCGGCAAACGAGATTCGGTCATTGTCAACCACCTGCAGGCCGCCTGTGACATGTACCTGGAGAGGCGGGCCCGTCGCCGGATGGAGCGGCAAGGACTGCTCATTGGGGGACTATTTGGCAGCGTGCATAACGGCGTCTCTGTGACGACAACAACAAGTTTACAGGAGCACCAACCTCAGGAACTACCCCCTCGGCCGGCCGGTCAAATGCTCAGCCCGGTAACCGAAAATAGCACGGACCATGGGGTTTCGATGGACTCGAACTCTGTCCATGCCAGTGGCGGGCAGCACACTCTTGGTTCAGTTGACGATCATGCCGTGCAGATGATACCAGATTTGGCAACCGTCACAGATATGATTCTGCCCATGTCCCCTCGCACGTTGCTCTTCGATTCTTACGAGGAGAACATGCCGCTGTTTCCAACCGTCGATGCGAGCTTGATTCAGTTTGGAGACTACCAGATGGAAGACGCGCATACGGCCAACCTTGATCAATCCAGCATGCTCGATGGATTGGGATGAGCTGGAAAACCTTGCAGTCAGTTGAAAGCAACAAATAGGCTTGAGGGTGCCCCTAGAGTCAAGTAGCCGCAGGCGAACCAGATGTGCACAGTTGCCATAGTAGCTACAATCCAAGGTATTT
The DNA here is from genome assembly GCA_003635345.1 of Coniochaeta pulveracea. Taxonomy (NCBI): domain Eukaryota; kingdom Fungi; phylum Ascomycota; class Sordariomycetes; order Coniochaetales; family Coniochaetaceae; genus Coniochaeta; species Coniochaeta pulveracea. The sequence goes on along the minus strand of QVQW01000076.1, from coordinate 87,878 downwards.
GACGAGTAGTGAACGACTTTAGGGGCCGGAGTCGAGAGACAAGGATTAGGATTCCTCATATCGTATCCTCCACCACGTGCGACAGCCTTGGGAGGACCAATGCAGGCACCTTCAGCGAGGCTTGGGTTGCAGCAACAGTCTCTTACAAGGCCAGCGGAACTGACTTGCAGAGGTCTGGGATGGAGGATGTCATGGTGCACCAGGTTATTATAGCCCATGACATTGGACCATATATAACTGGCTACAGTCGGCTGCTTGGCTAGTTGGCTATTCCGGACACAGTGATGGTTCCATCTGCGAGCCCAGGAGATCTTTCAAGTTGTTGGCCATCACTGCAACACTGGATAGATCCAGCGCAAACTGTTGTCTGACACTGTTGGAGGGAAGACACTGTGCAAGAAGATGGCGAAGCACACAACTTCAATGTCTGGGAATATAGCCTTTAGCACAGCTAAACCGCGAAGCCAGTGCCTCCGCTGTTGTCATTGGTGGTAGCCAAATCATGTAATCGGCAACGCTTCGAGTCAGGTAGTTACAAGACCCTGTGACGCAAGGACTTCCACCGTGGACCTTGAAATTTCAACTGATGATCTGACACAAGACGTCGTTTCCATTACATGGCTTCCTACATCACATATTCAAGCCGGAACGCTTGCCTAACACGGCGGCAATATCTGATACGTGGATACTGGGATATCAAGGACCAGTTTAGCGAGTCATCTTCCCATCTGTCCAGGTTCACCGTCAGGCGCCAATAACAATCTAAGTCTATAGGGCTAGTGCTTCGCCAAGCTCATCTGGGCAAAGCTGTATATCTGTTGAGATACGCCGTTCCCAAACCTCACTTTTTTCCCCTTTGTCTTAGTCAAGCTCTGGTACCTAGACATGGTCCGAAAGCAAGGCACGATTCGAGAGGCCTCGTGAAGGAACTAGTAATGAAAGCAGCATGCGGAAGTACTAAGTCACATCATTTACTTATTGTCATAGGCATATTCTAAGCTGGAGACCTGTTTTGCACGCTTTCAGAGGAATCAGGAAGGCACTTACCGTACAACTCAGTATGGCAAGGGAGGCATTATCGTGTGGAATGGAGCCCACGAGGTGACACATGTAGCAAAAGAACCGTCACAGAGTTTCATCAACTGCTAGCAGAATAGCCAATAAAGCAAGTTGAGCTCCTCCTCATAGCTAGCAACCCACTTGAACGTATACAATTCGGTCAATCCGCTTTCCGCTCGGTCAGACGACAGACGAGTCCGCTCTGCTGTACGAACCATCGATTGCTCGTCTTCCACTCCGCCTTGGGCTCTGCCAAATTAATGGAATACCTCCTCAGCAACTGTGGCACCACCTTCTGCATCTCCATCAGGCTGATGTTCTTGCCCACGCAAGTCCGCGATCCCGCTCCGAACGAGATGAAACTCGTCTCCATCCTGGCTAGCTTCTCGGCATCGGCAGTCAGCCAGCGCTCGGGGAGGAAAGTCTCGGGATCCTCGTAGACATTTGGGTCATGTTGGAGGACCCATGGGTTGATGCCGACGATGGTGCCACCGGGGATGTATTTCCCGCAAATCTCTGCCCCTTGAGGGGGGACATGCCGTTCCATGAGCAGGCCAACCGACGGGTGGAGCCGCATGGCTTCTTTGATGACGGCGCAAGTGTAGGGGAGATGGGTGATGGACTCCTTGTAGGAGATTGGCTCGCTGAGTTTGCCTTCCTGGTCGGCGGCGTCGATCTCGGCGAGTGTCTTTTGCATCTTTTCGGGGTTCTTGATCAAGAAATAGATGGCTGCCCGTAAAGCGATGGCGGTGGTGTCAGATCCGGCAAAGACATTGGTGGAGAGATGCACGATGATGTCTCGGGTGCACATCTTCAACGGATCCTTGTTCTTAGTAGCGGCCCACCTGGATAACATGTCCTTTTCACCACCATCCGTGAGCTCCAGTTCGCCGTCTCTTTTGATCGATGTACGGGAGTTGATGGCCTTGAGAGTGAAGGTCAACACCGCGTTCCAGGTCTCCATGGCGGGAAGGATGTATGGGAATAGCGGGTTGCCCAGGAGAAATGGATGCATCTCGGGCACTTGTCCGCACAAGGATGCATAGTCCAGAATACCCTCGATGGTAGACATCATGCCGTCCACATCGCCTCCCGTCTCCAGAAATCCGAGCTTCTGCGCAAAGGTGACTTCGCCAACCACGTCGAAGGCGTAGTACTGGAGCCACGCGCCTAAATCGACAGGACCGCCGGTTGCCGCCCACTCGTCAAGCTTAGACATGAGTAGCCGCGTGCAGGAGTCCACGGCGGGTTCACATTCGAGAAGGCTGGTCAAGCTGTAGGCACCGGCAACCTTCTTCTTCTGCTCGCGGTGGTAGATGGGATCCCGCGTTGAGAAGAGGTTCATCTGGGGCTTCTTCTGCCAGGAGATGCTCTGAATAGGGTAAAAGGCGGACTAGAACCGATTAGCTTTGGTGATCCATTTGGGGAGCTCAGGATTTCAGGGGGTTCTGACCTTTGTGAATGCACCGGTCAACCCGTAGATGGTTTTGATCTCCTTGGGATCTCCGACGGACACCACATTAGGCGCGATGCGGACCAGCGGGCCATGCTGCTGATGCAATCTGATGGCAGTCTGATGGGCCTGACATTTGTAGACATCATATAGCCTCCAGAGTTTGGTCCATTTCGCGAGGGTTGGGCCAGGAATACCGGCAAGGCCTGGTCGGAATCTACCGTACAACACGCTCAAAGCATACAGCGCACATATACATAGGATAGGGTGGCTCTTGATGAAGGTGAGAACTACCGCAAGAGCTGATCTCTCGAGTTCGGCCATTTTTGCGGGGATTGTGATTTCAGCAACAGGAGCGGTCGAGTCGTCTGAATGAACAGTATATCAACAGTCAACCCCGAAAGAGGATGCGGCTTTGGGCCTAGGCTGACCTATTTGTACAACCTTAAGCAGCAATCAGGCTTGCAGCAGCGCCAGGATAGAGGTGGTAACTACTGCTGGTCATCCCGATGGTTCGGATAGCAGGTCGGTTTTCCGGGGAAGGAATGCGGGGGATGATGGGGGTTTCAGTTACTAGCTTACCGGATAACAGGTTGGATTCTGGGGAAAGATGCGGGGGAACAGGGGGAAGAGGGAAATGACAGATCCAAGGATCGACACTCCACCAGCCACGCCTCATCACGTACAATACCCAACACTACACGGGAGATGATTTCAAAGTTCGCTCGGAATCTCCTATCAAGTTTCTGTACTCCAACACATAGCTTGCGGGGAGATATCAGTGGTGTACTGAGTGTAGTAGTAATATAGTGGACGCTAGAAACAGTGCAGCGGATTGTTCAATCGAATGCAGGCCGTTATTGGGGCATGTACTTGGCCTTGACACTCCCGTGGGAGCATATAAATGAGACGGTAGACTCTGTCTAAGTGATCCTTTTGAACGATGTTAACCTCCTTGGACGATTGTATCTAACCTTGCACACCCTGTACTTTCATCGTCACATAAATGGCAACTTCCTGAGCCCCTTCCATCTGACATTGGACACAATCTGACACGTCGAGCACCATAGCCTCTCGCCAGGCCAATGTCATGTGCGCGTAATTCCGAGCCTTCACCGAATCCCAAGCATCTGCGGCACATTGCCCAGGCTGGAGGGTCGTACACTAGACTAGCAAGGACTAGCCCCATCCCATCCTGATCATCCCAGGGAGGGATGAGCAACCTCTGCCAACATGCTACCCGATCCGACAGCCGATGTCCATCCCGAAACCGTACCTAGCAAGGAGACCAACCCCTGAAGGAGATCTGCACGGCATAAGCATGAAGTCTTGGAGAAGCACGGTTGTAAGTCATCGTGGACTTCCATGCACTGAACATCTCACCCATCTGCTTCTGCTCTCTGTTGCACGTTCTTACAGCCAATCTACCTGCCGGAGAGAGAAGAAACGAGCCGAGGTAGAGGTGACTAGGGCGTGGACGAGCACACCGGCGTTCATCAAGCAGGAACATTGTTGGTACGGTGGTCCCTCTTTAAATGCCATTGCCAGAGCTGAACAATGCATCGAGCTGTCCTAACACTAATCTCACCATAATCCTTACCAGTACACTTGGCATCCCATAATCGTCGTCACTGTGCTTCCGGGAACTTTACAGGTCAGCCATCTCCTCACCCTCCTGCTCCTCCACATTGTCAATTTCGACATAAGGGGCCAACCGCTCCATCAAGTCCTCAACCTCAATCTCACCACCCTGTCCACGCCACCAGCGCGACCACCACGAGCCCTCACCCCTTTTACACGGCGGGATCGGCACCTTGTCGACCACCTGGATGACACCATTCTTGGCCACCCCATCTCTAACGACAACATGAACATAATCATTCACCACAAACTTCAAAAAGCCCGCCCACGTCTTGATCGTCACTCTCAGAGGCAACTCATGCAGCAAAGTCGGTAGGTCGAACTGCACCTTGGTTCGCACCTCCTCCCCTGTCTTGCCGTCGTTGGTATAAATGGCATCACTATAGAGCGTCGTGTTGGCGACGATCTGGTACTTGAGCAGAGCCTTGAGGTAGTGCAGGCCCTTGGGCGAGTTGAAGAGGAAGGCATTGGCACGAGCACCGAGACGGGTCCAGGCAAAGTTGCTGGGGGCAAAGACGGTCGTGCCGTTGGTGGGGACGTTGTGGATGAACTTGACGAAGTCGGTCTTCTCGTACGCCAACAAAAGAGTGGAGAATACGTTGGGGAAGAGAGAGAGTTCACGGCCCACGAATGGGGGAGGGACAAGAATGTGATTGACGGCGTGGATGATGCCGTTCTTGGCCTCCTGTAAGGGCCAGTCAGTACGATGCCAGCCTGAAAACTCGGAACTCTGGAGATGACTTACAAAGTTGGCGGCGACGACGCGGCTGTAGAAGTTCACCTTGATGCCGGTGAAGCCGAGACTAACGCGCAAACGCTGGGCTTCATCACCAAGCAACTCCTCGTCCAGAGCAGTAGGAATGGTCTGGGTCGTGAGGATGTCATGGGCTGTGTAGGTGTCCAGTCCGATGTGGTACTTTAGCACGGCTTCGATGAACTCCCTGGACGGCTTCTTATCGCCACGGTCGGGGATTCCAGCGAACGCAGAGTCAATAGGCACAAAGAGGGTGAAGTTGGCCTTGGTAGTATTGAGCAAGTCGACGATGTCATCGTACTCGTTGACAAGCTTAGTGAAATTTGTCGTGTACTTGCTCTCGGAGATCAACTGATAGATGGTCAAGTTGGAACCATGGTGGTGATGTCCGTGATGACCATGGTGACCGTGATGGCCGTGGTCTCCGTGGTCTCCGTGGTGGCCTGGATGATCGGATGCTTCATCAAGCTCTTCCGCAAGGGCCAGGTCGAGGTTGGCATCGGGTCCGAAGAAGCCACTATCGGCATCGCTGCCCCAGATAATATCCTCCGGACTAACAAACGCTTTTAGGGATGTCTCCAGGACATCATCGAAGGACGCGACTTCATCATGTGCACGGTGATCCTGGAGCGTGAGCTGCTCGAAGACCTGGACATCCGGCAGAACAAAGGCCGCAGCCAGGGTCGCCAATGGTACAGTTGAAATGAACCTCATCCTGGCTCAGACTATTTAGTACATCTAGTCTTGGATGAAGCAAGTGGCACGGGATTGACGGTGATGGACCAGATTGATATAGCAATCACACACAGGTCAACTCGGACTCTCAGCCTGTCCGCCGTCGTACGTTTATGCGCCATGTGGGCGTCAGCTGACGTCAACGAGAGGGAGCTCTCAGCACTGTCACCCGGACCCCGCGGCATCTCCCAACGCGCGGCTTCGGCAAGATTAGCGAATAAGAGTAGAGAAGAGAGGCCAACCGTCATGGCATCGAGACAAAGGAACCTGACGCGATATTGAACTTACAAGACGGCACGATGTGGCAGGCCGAACTGGGAACGTAATCGTAGAGAGATTTAGCGTACAGGTACTCTTTCCCAGTGTATCGGTTTTGGCACAGAATGCAGCACAATTGCAGTGGCGCCCGCGCCCCATGTTTACAGGGGCTACTAGCGGGCTTATCGCGCCGGAACCCAGCACTAATCCCAGTAAATCATCAGTAGAGGTACAGGTACCTTACCCTGCAAGACGTGACACCCTCATCATATTTTCCCTCCTACAGGTACCTAACCTTACTTAATCAACTCAACTCGAGTCCTTCAGCTTATCATGTACGATCAATGCTTTTACGACAGGAGTCACGCGATGATCACGTCTTCGTTAGGATCATTTTTCTCGCCAGTGCAATGGCTGTAGCTGCCTAAGCGGGATGTATTCAATCGACATTGTGACCTTTAGCCAGCGACAGGATGGATTGGCCACACCCGACACGCTGTTCCGAACACGAGCACTGTCTTCAAACCCCCGTCTTCGAAGCACAACAACCCCAACAACCCATCTATGTCGACATACCCCAGCGAGGTGCGTTGATGATGATGCCCATCAGACATCCCGACAAGATGCCGGCGACGGGAAGGGTGATGATCCAGCCGCCGTAGATCCAGGCCACCATGCGCCAGTTGATCGTCTTGTAGGTACCGGAACAAAGACCGACGCCCACCGTGGCACCGGTGATACACTGCGTGGTGGAGACGGGCAGCTTGAGGCGAGTGGCCAGGATGACCGTGATGGCACTTCCCAGCTCCATGGAGAAACCACGCGACGGCGAGTGCAGGGTGATGCGGTTGCCCAAGTTCCTCATGATGTTGTAGCCATATGTCCAGAGACCGATGACGAGGGCAACACCACCAAAGGCGAGAATCCAGGTGGGAACCTCGGCCTTGTTCTTGACGGGGAGCTGTCCCGATGACCAGATCTGGTAGATGGTGGCATAAGGACCGATGGCGTTGGCAATGTCGTTGGCGCCATGGGTGAAGGAGGCAGTGGCGGCAGTCATGACCTGCAGGAAGCTGTACATGTACTCGGCTTTGTTGTCGTAGTGGGCAGCATGGGCGTGGATCTTCTCGACGTCGCCCGTCAAGCCGTCTCTTCGACTCTGAGCATTGACGACATCCTGGTCCACGCCACGGAACAGAAGAAACTTGAACCACCAGAAGAGGACATCGCCTTGGTATATGGGACCTTCGGGCTTCTCTCCCACGAGAGACTTCTTCTTGCGCTGGGCCGGGGCATCGTGAATGGTGCTGTTTGGTCGGGAGTCGGTCAGAACGGCGGCATTGGATGACACGGCACCCTTAGCTTCAAGATCGTTCGAGACGACACTGGAGGCACCAGCACGACGGGCTTCGAGCTCTTCCATGGTGAGGTGGCCCTCGTAGTAGTCCTGAATGCCGCCCTCGTAGCCCTCGGGTCGAGGCGGGACCTCTCCTCGCCGCAGGAGCAGAGGGCCCAGGGGGATATGCCACCATCGGAGCTGCCAGTCATCGAGAATAACCACGCGGTATAGCCAGGGCATGAGGAAGAAAGCAACCAGCAAACCCCAGCCGGCGCCCACACCAACGATAGTTCCGGCAATCTCGGCATTCGTGAGGTTTATGGTGTAGTTGCCTCCTTTCCAGAGCAGCAACATGACCAGGAGGGCAGCCGTCAGGGCGAAGTAGAAGGGAACGAACAAGAAAGCCCTCCAAACGGGGTTCTCGCGGAGCATAACACCGTATTTGGTGATGAGGAAGATGATGCTTCCAAAGGCACCGGCGAGACCGGGCGCAATGATCCAGGCGAGGAAGACCTGGATGACACCGCCGTTGATCTTGCCCGTGCCCGACCCAGAGCCCACCCACTGGACACCGTCGGCACCCACCGCTGCAACGCCCATACCGATGACGCCGCCCATGATGGAATGTGTGGTTGACACGGGCAGTCCAAATCTCGTGGCAATGGTGAGATAGGTGGCCGAAGCAACGACGGCGCATACCATTCCGAGCATGAGCATGCCGGGTTCCTCGGCAAAGAGCGTCGTGTCAACGACCTTGGTTCTGATGGTATCGGCAACGCGTGCGCCAACCCCAAGCGAACCCGAGAATTCCATGATGGACGCTCCAAACATGGCCTGCATATACGTCACAGACCGAGAACCGACCGAGGTGGCCCACGAATTGGCAACATCGTTGGCACCTGCAGAGACTTGCTGTTACTACGGTTGTCCTTCAAGGCTGGGGTGCGATCAATACTCGGACGGGACAACTGAAGGTACCTACCAATATTCCAGGCGTCCAGGAAGGCAAAGATGGTGCCTATGGCAAAGAGGTAGTCGTACTGACCGAGCTGCATCTCGACGAGGACTTCCCTGGCAACTGAAACAGGGAAATCGGGGGTAACGACTCGAAGAGATTCTCGAAGAGGAAGCTATGCAAAGTACGGCATGTGTTGTGTATGCGAGTGGTGGATGCCTGGGGAGCAAGTCGATAGAAGAAGTGCTCTCGAGAGGTTTCTTAGGGGGTTCATATGCTCAGTTTGAAATATCAGTGTTGCCACTGTGCACGTGCGGCTCATGGGACACATCGAGTGCTCCTAGTATTTGATGGGGTTCTTGAGGTTTAGTCCCTCCAGCGATGTTCAGTATAAACCTAGGCCAAGGAAGCTGAACCTGATCGAGTCCCCTTCCGTCTTGCTTGCACGTTTCTGAGGTGACTGACGACACTGCCACCCTTCTATTGTGCTTGGCGCTGCTCCTTCTCGAAAGGACTGGCTCTCCAGGCCAAAATCATACGAAAATGTTAAGCTGCGAACGGGGAAATTGCCTAGCTGGAAGTCGTCCGTCCATCCAGCGGAATGACTATGACCTTGTGAGACTCTTGGCATCATGCTGTTCCGTTGCTGCACATTGCGTCGTCTAGCCTGCCCTTGTTGGGCCTGCTTCATATTGGATGTACTGCACTCACAGGGGCCAGAACCATAGGAGACTAGCAAGTAAGTTTGCTCCTTTGCAACTGATTCGTCGCGTTGCTCTTGTCCCCGGTGCATCCATTGCAACAGGTGTCGAGAACCAGGGATGTCATTGGTCGCTTATGACGCGGGCAGCGACCGTTCCATCGTCAAACCTCTGTTGTAAAAGTCAGGAAACCGGGGTCTGCCAGATGGGATGTCGATTACGCTGGAGACGAAAGAACCAAAGCCTCTTGGCCAGCTTGGCCAGCTTGGCGGGACGTGGATGGCTAAATATCTTTGCAAGAGTCGCGAGTTTAAGTCCTTCAGGATCGTAGGGCGAGCACACCATTGCCGTGCGTTGGATGAATGATATTGAGCTCTTGACGCACGTGTGGTCACCAATGCCGAATCGGGGCATCAGAGAGACGCCAAGCAACATACGGCGCCCTGGGCGCCAAGCTTCGTCGATGAATGCCGCCGAGATCAGCGAGACTTACTTCGGCGTCCTAGGATGATATCCACGTGTACGGAGTCAATATAATGAGTGGGCGAAAGGATTGTGAAGGCAAGATGCTGATCACCAAGCTCCATGTCATACTTATCCCCCTCTTTCTCAGTCAGGTCTGTATTACACGCATGTCGACACGATGGTAAAATACAGTGCTTTAGGACGTGTCTAATGAGTCCTATCGTAATGACAAACCTCTCAATTTAACGGAGAAATGCGAAGAAATGTATAGAAGAGGAGTATGGAAGAGGAGTATAGAAGAGGAGTATGGAAGAGGAGTATAGAAGAGGAGTATAGAAGAGGAGTATAGAAGAGGAGTATAGAAGAGGAGTATAGAAGAGGAGTATAGAAGAGGAGTATAGAAGAGGAGTAAAGAAGAGGAGTAAAGAAGAGGAGTATCGAAGAGCAGTGTGTAGACGAGGAGTGTACAGAGGGAGGAGCGTCTAGAAGACGGACAGGTTGCAGCTGGCAAATTAAAAGGACGCCGGACCTAGCACGAGTGCCAACGACTCGCGGGTCAGTATTTACGGTCTATGTAAGCGCCAGGCACAAAAAGGCCATTTCTTATGAAACCTTCGGGTTGATCAAAAAGCGCAAGGTAACAACTCGTTGGACATGGTTTCCACTGCATTCCGGCATGACTCCACTGATATAAGCATGAGGCATACATAGGCGAGGGAACAAGCTGCTTCAACATACTGGACCCATCCTCCTGCTCATCTATTAGAACGCACACATCAATCCTACAGCCAGGACAAGGGCAGTCAGTACTGCTGTTCAAACTGGTGCGGGCGCGGGTAATCGAACGCATTGCTTTTATTCTTTTGCGTGGCTGGCCTTGCAAGATCGCCTGACACCCCCAGGTAGCCACCACTTGACCAGTTCGACAGGTACGGCAACGAGAAGTACCACTCGGCGATTCGTCTCGGCGAGACAATCTTGAGAGTATCCTTCTTTGTTTTTTGCTAGGGCAAGAATTGGGCCGGTAATACTAGGGGTCGAAGTGGGCAAGGTCCTGAAAAAAAGAATCTCTGACACACAGCTCGCAAGCATCAAAAGACGGAGTGCACCTGAGGAAGTGAGAACATCTGAGCCAGCCAAAGGTACAGAAGCCATCCCGCGCGGGCAGGTAGCTATTTGCAGTGGGGTTGAGAGGAGCGGGAAGGGCCGCGGTAACATCGCTGGTCATGACCACCGTTCATTTTAACCCTCCGGTGCCCTTGTACTGTTCTCCCGGCTCTCAAAGGTTGGTTAGAGGATGGCACCCGCAAAAGCCTTTCTCCTGTCTCGTCCCATGCAAGAGATCACGAGTTTGAGGCGATGACTGGGACATACTTGTCCCGGTTGACAGTTGGCGGTCCATGGCTTGTACAGGTTTTGACGGGAGTGACTCGGACAAAACCTCGAGCTCCACTCGCGGCCCCGGAAGATGGAGACATGACGCCGAGGCGCGCGGATTTCAAGGTACCGGTAGTTTGAGGCGCGAGCATCGGCTGGCACGATAGGTATGTTCCGATGGGTCGCTGCTCTTTCCGCGCGTCTGTCGATGAGATGCACAATTGTGTTGGCCTGAGATTGGACGCGTCTGGTTGCAGTTGGAAAGGAAGAGGTCATGGATTATTAATACTGATTTAGCTTCAAGACTGCAGTTTCCGCCCAGTTGGTTTTACCATGTCCCTTCGCCCACGCCGCTTCATTGTCCTCACTTAAAAACACGACCACCAATGCTGAGAAGCCTCTTCAACCGACTACCAATACGTATCAGCAGAAGATATAGCTCTGAGACTAACAGAATGCCCCGGGCACCAGCAATTTGTGTCTCCCATGGCGGTGGTGAGCATTACGAGCCTCCGTACCGGCGCCCGCTCATTTGTGCTGACCCCACCATGCAGGCCCGCTGCCCGTCCTGGGCGACCCTAACCACAAGGACATCGTGTATTCCTTGAAGAATCGGGTGCCCAAGATACTCAAATTGGACACCCCGGATGCTCCTCGGGCCATTATCGTAGTGACAGCCCACTGGTCCACTAAGGACCCAACCATCTCGTCGTCTGCCTCTCACCAGCTCCTCTACGATTACGGCGGTTTCCCTCCAGAGTCTTACAAGCTGAAGTACCCGGCTCCCGGCGCTCCAGACATTGCGAAGGAGGTCAATGATGCCCTCGCAAAGGAAGGGTTGAAGCCCGTCCTGGACTCGAAAAGGGGCTGGGACCACGGCCTCTTCATCCCCTTCTTACTAATCCGTCCGCAAGCCGACATCCCGCTCATCCAACTCTCTGTTCTCGAGAGCGAGGATCCCGAAGCTCATCTCAGGATGGGCCGGGCGTTGTCCGTCCTGCGAGATCAGAACATCGCCCTAGTGGGATCGGGCTTTGCGTCATTCCACAATCTACGAATCATGTTCGCCCTGATGCAGAATCCAGCGGGTAGCAAGCAGTTCGCGCCCCTTAGCGACGAATGGAGCAGAACGTTGACGGAAGCGTTAGAGGTCGAGGACGTCGCAGAGCGGGATAGAAGACTGGCGGAGTGGAGGAAGTTTCCGCATGCCTATCACATGCATCCGGAAGGAGGAGCGGAACACTTCTTGCCCTTGCTCGTGACCGCTGGAAGTGCTGGCCAGGAGGATGGGAAAGTGAAGAAGTACAAGGACACATTTGCAGGAGTTGCTATCTGGACATACTACTGGGGCGATGTAGACGTGTAGTGGGGGTTAGCCCAAGGTTAGAGCGAGGGACGAGAGAACTTATTCGTCAGTGTCTCAGGGAGACGTTTGGTTGACCGAGACACTCCTTGCACATCAAAAGTTAAAGGCTTTGACAGATAGGTACCTTAGAAAGACCTCCTGGCGAAGATAAGTGTTGTGGGGTTGTGATTAGCTAGAATTGAGGTGGCTCAAAAGAGTACAGGTAGGGAAACAACCGAAGCCAGGAGGTCTAAGCACTGAAACTTTTAATGCACATGCTCCAATCCTGTTTGCAAAGGAACTCGCTTGTTTTCTAGGTTCCCATAGGGATGTTGTTTATCCATTCGATGGGTGACCCAGGCTTAGGCAGTCTCGGGCTCTGGTCAAGCAGAGGTGGGGTCTTGGGTACACCCGACCCCACCCATTAAGTACGTGACAACGGAACGCGCCAGCAAAGACGCGTCCTCCTTTAGGCTCAGGTCACCAACCTAGCTGGACCGTTTGACTCAATGTAATCAATCCTTTCCTCCCCTCCCACTTCAAACGTAAGAGCACAACACCAAGGACCATGGCCACGATACAAGACGCAACGGAGGCGGGAATTCCCTCGGCGAGGCACGAGGAATACCAATACTTAGACCTTGTCCGCGAGATCCTCGACGTTGGGGAACACAGACCAGACAGGTGAGCACACCGGCTACAAAATCCTTTTTGAAACGACCCTTCTCTGACGCCTTGGTCGCCGTAGAACCGGAACCGGTACTTATTCCATCTTCGCTCCTCGACCCCTGAAATTTTCTCTCCACGATGCAGACGACAAACCGATCCTTCCTCTCCTTACCACAAAACGAGTCTTCACCCGAGCCGTGATCCTCGAGCTCCTCTGGTTCATCAAAGGCGAAACCTCTTCCCTACCCCTCAGCGAAGCAGGCGTCAAGATATGGGACGGCAATGGCTCGCGAGAGTTTCTCGACAACCTGGGTCTGACCCACCGAGAAGTCGGCGATCTTGGACCCGTGTACGGGTTCCAATGGAGACACTTTGGTGCCGAATACGTGGATGCGAAGACGGACTACACCGGCAAGGGAGTCGACCAGTTGGAGCAAATAATACACAAGCTGAAGACGAATCCGTACGACAGGCGACTGATCCTCAGCGCGTGGAATCCGGCAGATCTGACCAAGATGGTTCTGCCGCCGTGTCACATGTTTGCCCAGTTCTACGTATCGTACCCCAGAACGAAAACGACGGGGCCAGGCGGGGAAGGAGTGAGCAATGGGGCAAATGGAGTACAGAAGCCCAAGGGACATCTGCACTGCCAGCTCTACCAACGCTCGTGCGACATGGGTCTTGGTGTACCTTTCAACATTGCGAGCTACTCCCTGTTGACGCACATGCTCGCCCATGTATGCGATCTGGTGCCTGGGAGCTTGACACACGTCATGGGAGATGCCCATGTCTATTGCGACCATGTTGATGCGCTCCAGACGCAGCTGGAGAGAGAACCCCGGGCCTTCCCCGAACTGGAGATCACGAGGGAGAGGGGCGGTAGCATCGATGGATGGAAATTGGACGACTTCGTCATCAAGGGGTACGAGCCACACAAGGCCATTGCCATGAAGATGTCGGTATAGCACGAGAGTCGCCACAGGCTCGACGTGTTGCAAAAGAAGTCGGTGTTCTGAAATGGTGGGCTTTTGGTTGAGTAGAGTCAGGGTAGAGGCAGGGTCGAAGAATTGACCGCCCTGGGCCTAACGCGATGGCTTTGTTGTTTCGCCCGCCCTTCGCCAGAACTCCGTCTTTGCCCGTCCTCAAAGTAATGTTCGATATGCAGGACTCACGGCAAGGACCGACAAGTCGCACTGCCTCGAACAAGGGAGCTGTCCGCTGCTGGTCAGTACAGCGAGCATAATGGGTGGCCAGGATCTGGTCATGCAGACACCTGTGCAGGACGCTGTCACTCTACGTGACAAAACATCGACAATGGCTCCTACTATTGGGCTGCACTGCATAGTAGGAGATAACAATAAATACTTCACATATAGCTAATAGCGGAGGCTTGGCCGAGTCTTGAGTGCCGACCAACACCCCGCGTAATATATGCGAATTGCTGTGTATTAGCCATTTCTTCCGGGGTGCAATATTGTGCAATCACCTCGGCATTGCATCTGCTGTCCGGTCCGATATCTATATGTTGAGGAACTTTCCCAAACAGAAGTGTCAGGAGAAATACTGGACCTCAAGAGTGACACTGACAACACAGGAAACCATCGCAATGTACCTCCTTCTTGCCTCTTTGCTCGCGGGCACCACCCTAGCAGCGCCAGCAGCTTCCTTGGCGACTTGTGATCGAGATTTTCTCAAGACTCAGACAGACGCCTACATTGCCGCCCAAGCAGCCGGCAGCACCTCCGACCTGCAGACAAGCAGCGGCAAGTTCGTGTACACGCAGAACTTCAAAAACGCGTCTCTGTCCACCGGCATCCTAGCCACACCTCTCAAGATCGACCACAACCGCAGCACCTACGACACCACCGCCTGCGCCTCCTTCACCGAGCTCATCATCACGGACTCCAAGAATCCACACGTCATCGGCACCCAGCTCCATTTCACCGACGGCGCCTTGACACTGATGGAAACCATCGTGACCTCGACAGGCGACTGGCTGTTCAACCCCGCCGGCACGCTCAAATACGCCAGTCAGGAGAAATGGGACCCGATCCCCGAGGCGAAACGCAACACCCGGGCGGTCATCCAAGCCGCCGCCGACGCCTATCTGGATCTGTTCAACGACAAGAGCGTCAAAGTGCCGTGGGGCAATCCCTGCGCCAGACTGGAAGGGGGGAGCTACGTCCAGCCGAGCTGTAACGTGGGCGTGCCGAGTGGCATCAAGCAGACGAACCGTCGCTATGTGATCGATGAGGTGCTGGGTAGTTGCGATGTCTTCTTTGACTTTGCGGGCGTCGATCCGGATAGTCACGAGTTCCGCGTGGAGGATGGAAAGTTGAGATATGTACATACCATGACGGTTATGAAGTGAGGACGAGGAGGTTGACACGTCTTCCACACCGTCGAGGTCTCATCGCTAGCTACCTTGTACATCCACAGTCAAATTGATGCCATGGGGATTTTGATACCCTAAAGAGTTGAGACTACTAGCTGCTGGTATTAATACCTCTCCATGAAGGCGTCCTGGCAACAAACCGCCATATCGCGGGACATCAGCCGCACCTATCATCGCCATACAGCATAGTCTTTGTCCTGCTGCTTCTTTTGTCATTTCAACCTACAAGTCTTGGCTCTTGGCCTGAAGAGGATTTCATGTCGATTTACGCATTCTTCTTAGGTTGTGACCACCAGTGACTGCACCACTAAGTGTTGGAAACGAAGCTTGCCGTGCTAGAAGTTGTGTAAGTTGTACTTTGAACCGCACTAGCCTAGCATCGTTGTGCCTATGTGTGTGTGTATTTGTACTCTGGTATGTACCTGTAGGCAGGGTACGGTACTTGGTCTTGGTGGGTATCGCGCAGACAAGGTATAACCACTGGTTGGCAGCGGTTGGCTCGACGTGTGTGCAAAGAGCCAATTCGCAGGATGAGGCTTCATTCATCTGTGAACGCATGTGGAAAGCCCGAAACCCTCCGAGGCATTTTCTTGCGGGCCGGGAATGCTCCCGGGTTGACGTTGGGGGCCTAGAAAAACTGGAGATAATTGAAGCTTGTCGTGACATTCGAAGTCTTGGCAGCGGAGGATTCACCCCTATGAAGCTTATTGCGCCCCTTAGACCGCACCGGCCTGGAAAGACACTGGAACAACACAGCAGACGCGAGCACACCAACAAAGGAGAAATCAAGCTTTTTGCGGCACAGCATCGCTTAGCGCGCCGTTACCCGGAACCTCATCTTGTACCTGCAGAAGCGTCCCTCGATGCAGCCAATCGAGTCGTACCATGAGGCCATCACAAGTCTTGGCGCACCAGGGGGGGAAGAGGTCTCGAGAAGGCACTTAAGGCATCATGTTCCCAACTGGCCTGGCGAAGGAAGCATGTCGCATCTCCTGTCCGTTCAGTCCTGACCATCAGACGCATCAGTCGTTACAGCAGCAATACGAATTGTCACTCTTTCACCATGGTTTCCCGCAAGATCACGGCGGTCTTGGCTCTCGCCCTCTGCTCTACTCTGTCTCTAGCCGAGGAGACTTGTCTCACACCGCCAAGGCGATCCATGCCCGGTCGTGATGGCGGCGGATTCGGTAAGGAAACCATGTCTGGCTGCTATTCCTCCTGCCAACAGTGACTGACTTGCATATGATAAAGGGAACTATGTCTGCCCAGGTACCGTTGATGCCTGCAAAGCCCTCTGTCCAGGAGGGGCAGTCGACACCAACACCTGCACCAACGACAGCGAGTATGGGGAGGACAATCCCTTTGACTACATCACCTACTGCTATGAGTGCACCTGCGCAGACGGCTCCAGCCCGGACCTGAGCCCTTACCTCAACACCGTCCCGAACTATGTCTGCCAGCGCGAATCGGAGGACTGCTTCTACGGCTACAATATGTATGGTGGACTTCCTCCTGACGGAGCCTGTGCAACTTGCGGCGAAGAGTATGCTCCCGGACTCGAGCCGCACTACTCCTGGGAGACCACCACCGCTGCCGCCGGGGCCACGACATCTACAACGCCTGCTGCTGCTGCTGGGCCTACGGATGTCGCAACCACAGATATCCTCACGTCGTCCACCCCTGTTACTGATGAGATCCCTCTGACGACGGAGACTCCTTCAATCAGCGCCGATGACTTGACCTTTATCACCACCTCTGTGCCTGTCACTACGTCTACTTCGTCGTCGTCCTCCGGGGCCACGACGCTGGAGACATCGACTTCTTCGACCCCTAACTCGACGGCAAGCACATCCATGTCCTCGGTTTCGGCTTCCAAGACAGTTCCCCAGAGCACCTCCTCTGTCGCAGCTGTCCCTACTTCTGGCGCTTGGATGGTCGAGCCTGTCTTGGGTCTGGGCATGGTCATGGCTGCCATTTTCGCCCTGTAATAGGCGGGAGGAAACGCGGCACACGAGACACGGGTCGTGCACAGTAACGCTGTCACCAACTTTTTGGGTTCACGAAGCAGTAGTATGGAGTGTCAGCATAATGTGTAATATTCCGAATAGTAGACTTAGAACCCCAATCAACCTTGTCCCCCTGTCAAGCCAACGGCAAGCCCGTTTAGTAGATGAGCTGATCGTCATAAGCCCTGACACTCTCCAGATAACTCTTGACCTGGCCGTAATCCTTGCAGACGTGCTTCGAATCCCACCCATCGCTGCCGCCGTTCTTGTCAGGGAAGGTCGTCTCATGTCCCTCCAGGGCGATATCGGCGCTGCACATGATCGCTTGCCGCATATAATCAAAGCAGTGGACCATATGCCAGTGATGGTCACTTGGCAGCGTGACGTTGGCCTTGAGACCGGAGTAGGTCTGCACAATGGCGAAGAGACAGTGCAGTTGGTGGGTCATGGAGGTGGTGAAGACGGTCTTGTCGGGCCACTCGACGGGGGTGGGGAGATCGTGGTACTTGTGGGTGTCGTTGACCCAAACGAAACCCATTCCCTCTTGGGAGATATGTCAGTGGTCTGTGGGCGTAAAAGGGGCGAACGGGAGGGAAAGACCTACTTGGCATCAAGGCGTTCCATCGCTGCAGGACGTCATCGGTGAAGAACTCGGATGTGTTATCTGGTGCGTAGCTCTGGTCCATCTTGAAGGTCGTGATCTGCTGGCCGACTGTTCTCCCTGTCAACCTTGGCGTCCTCTGGGTTAACTGTGCGTGGTCGAAACATGTTACTTACACGTTGGTGGCGCGACTCCAGTAAAGTCACCTCCGATCTCCCACCGCGCTGGCACCGATGAGCTCAGTTGCTGTCGAACGATAACCGCAAGAATACCAAGCAAAAGAACCGTATTCAGGTAGGTGTGAGCCGTCCTCAAAACTGACAAGACCTTGTTGCGCCTCCGCTGCGGCGCCGTCTGGAAATCATCATGGTTACGCCACTTCTTCTCGTCGCCCATCAGCGAGTCCTCCACCTCGGTATTAGATCCCGCCTCGTCGTGGTCGTCGTCAAGCTGTACGTTCTCATACTTTGGTTGAATGCTGAGATCCATGGCGACGATGGCTGTGTCGTAGTCGAACAAGATGGTCATGAAACTGGACGCCGTGAAAGGGGTTGCTTAAATATCAAATCCAAGCAGTAAGAATACAAACTTGAGGCCAGCTGAAGAGCCATTACTAGAACTGGCAGTAAGGTTAGCCCTTATAGCTGGACAAACTGCGACCCCTGGCGCTTGCACTCCCCCGTGTTTCGAACCGTCGCGGACGATGTTGCGCTGTGTTGTTTGAGGTTGGTGGGGCACTTGTCGCAGCGCCCCCATTCTAAACCGCACGCATCCTGCGGTCATTCATCAACATACCACGGCACGCGTAATTACTGTGATGTTTCCATTTCGTCGGCCGAGTTTCTAGATTACCTAGAGATGTGGCACAATGTATCCTGGTGATGGCATATGCGGCACAATGTATCCTGGTGATGGCATATGCGGCACAATGTATCCAGATGATGGCATATGTCAAGGGTTATGTTTTCCCTCTAGAACGGATGACAATGGCTTTCTTTTTAAAGTTTGCCCAGCACGTCTTTACGCACAAGATACCTACCTTGGCTTACCGTTGACTAGGCCGAGACGACAGCTGCATATCAGCCATGTGCATGGTCCGAGTGGGTTCGTACTGCATATTTCAAGCTGATCACTTACGTCGGAGAGGTCGCTTTCACACCTTTACGCCACTAGCCGTTGCAACTGCCTTTCTTCTGAAGAGCATAACACAATAGCTTCCGGATCCCGCAAGATCGTTAGTGCTGCTAGACAGTGACGGCAAGGCCACCCAATAACCATTGATAAACAAGAAAAATGGCGGATGCAACTACCAGACAATGGCCCATCCACGACTCATCGGACATGCCTCGACATGAAGGGTCGACGGGGGCCAGCACCGCCAACCGCGACTGCCTCCCAGACGAACGACAACCACGACAGGAAGTTCCTCCAAGTACGGGGTCCCTCTTGCGGCAGGAGAAAATGCAGACACCGATGGAAAGGCAAGAGCTGCAGGAGGATGTACTGTTACTAACAGACACGAATCCTGCTCGACAGGAAGTCGAGCTTGATCTGACATCCTCAAACTCTCCTGCTGCCTCATCAAGTGTCTTATTTGGTGATGACACGGCGAGAGACAAGAGAATTTCCTCCTTCGATCCCGAATTCGACAAGATCGCACTCTCCAATGGACTCCGGACCAGCTGGAATGAGACCCGGGCTCCGGACAATTTGGCCAGTATCCAGGCCGCGTTGACCAGTGCCAGAGACGAAGAACCGCCGTCTGAGGCAAGCTTCCAGGAATACAGGGCCGACATCAGCGGGGCATCGAATGAAGCCGAGATTCTGTGCATCTTGATACGCTACCTATGGAAATTCTATGAGACTCCGTACAAGACAAAGACCGATGTCCGCTTCATCCTCCTTCCACGGGATGTTGGCTTCAACAACGACTCCGCACCACCACAGCCAGACATTGTCCAAGGATTTGAAGAAACAGCCTTCGAAGACGGTCTCCTAGAACCCATCGAAGGCGCTGTCCCTCACGGAAGATTCGGTAGTTCCGTCGCACTACCACATCTGGCCGGCGAGCTGAAGCACTGCCGTGGGGACATGGTTCAGGCTCGACTACAGAGTTGCTACGATGGCGCCGCACTTCTGTGGGCTAGGCACAATGCCCTGGATTTCCTTGGTCGTCCCGAGCATGATGAAGGCCAGGCTAGGGTGTTTACCTTCACCTACAACGGAACCTACCTAGAGGTATTTGCCTGCTTGCGAGTCAGAACTGAAAATGGCCGTGTAGAGTACCATCAATATCAGCTCAGGGGGTTATGCCTGGTCGCGGAGTACGACGACTTCAGGACTGGCTGGACTGTACTGCGGAATCTCCAGGATCTGGCCAAGAAGGAATCATCTGATCTGCGGGACCTCCTGTCGAAAGACAAGTCCGTCCCTTCAAGCAGTCTTACTCGGACGGACAACGAAACTGTGGGAAACAAACGCAAACGTCAGGCCACCAGCCCATCTCCCGAGTCCAATCTCATTGAGGCGGGAGTGAACTGACCTGGCTTTTTAAAAGAGAAAAAGAAAAAAAATGGCAATCCTGCGTTTGGCTTTCCTGGCTTTCCTAGCTTTCGAAACACAATCAATCCTTCGTTTGGCTCTGCTCTTGCACACGATGAATCCAGAGTGTCACGCTCGGGTTCAGTCTGGCCTGCTATACGCAGAGTGGGGTCTCTGAGTTCGGGCTTCTAAAGCTGGGCAAATTGACCTCGATCTGGACTTGGGCTTGGCCTGCCCTGTCGTGGTTCCTAGGACTCCTCTGGCCTTCCCATTGCAATGGGGGTCGATCTTCTGTACAGAGGGTCGGCCGGGAGGCGAAGCCGGACTCTGCAACCTCCACGTGGTGCCGCCTGGAAACCTGGGTCCTTCTCCGGAAGGCCCATGGGCCAATGTAGAGACGCAATGCTCTCTGATCACCATTGGAACTGTGAGTCCGCTCCATCCCGTCCTGCTGTTTTGGGCACTGCTGATTATGTTGGTGATGTCGTTCTTGGGCGAGGATGTCAAGGGGATGCCGCTGGCCATGATGCTTGTTGATCACATGAACTCGGACGGCCTCTGGCATGGCGCGAATCTCCACAACGACAACAAGGACGCACAGCTCGGTAGTTGGCAATGCGGCGAAATCTGAGCTGCTACAGGGCAAGCACACTCTTGTACCATTATGCAGCAACGATCAATGTGCAAGCAAAATCACCTAATCTTGTTTTGATCACTTCTCAGATCTGACATTGCACAGTCTCTATTTGAAATTAATGATTCTGGTAAAGCAAAGTCTTCCAACCAACGTCAAACTGTTGATGAAATAAACTCTGGCCCCCTTTCAGGAGCAAGTGTTATTTTATAGGGTAAGCTTGGAGTTAGGCGCCAAGCAAAACGTGGTGACAGAGCATTGACGTCACACAATGACCAGCAACGAGGTCATGAAGGTGCCTGTCAACCTCCGTTGACACCTACAACATCAATTTCTGGTCAACAACACTTGTCCTGCTATTCATTGAGTACCTGAAGCCAGTCAGTCGCAGATACTTATCTATCTTGACTGATCAAAATGGCTGGAGTGCGACGAACAACCCTAGAGGACAGGCCGACCGGCACTCTGCCTTGGTCAATGATCTTCATGTATGGTGCCGGCGCCGGCCTTGTGGGCGTAGCAGCGTCTGTGAACACCCCGCCCCATCCAACGACCCATCCGCTAACCAAGCTTTTAGGATGACGGTGGGCGAGAAGATCGAACAGTTCTTCACGAAGAGACCCAGCTCCAATGTACCCGCCTGGACGCTGGCGAAGCTGATCGGCGCTCGTCCTATGCCAGGTGCTGAGCTCTTCAAATACAACATGGCCATGCACTACGGCCAAGGCGCCGCGGCAGCTGTGGTCCGCGGTATCATGGCGTATAACGGTGTTCGAGGCCCATTTGCCGATTTTATGTTCATGGGGATCAGGTTATTGATTGACCAAACCTTGGAGAATGCCACGGGCGTCGGGGCCTTACCTTGGTGAGTTCATTCCGGTCGGATGGCGACGAAGCGGTTGGTGGACATTGTGTGCTGATGATGTCTTGTTAGGACTTGGCCTGTGAGTGAGCAAGTCGTTGACCTGTTGCACAAATTCGTTTTCGCTTTCGTCACTGGATACGTGGCCGATCGGTTAATTCAGTGAGTCGGGGGTGAGTTCTTGTCCGTTTGGTGAAGGCTTGATCGTGGTTACAGGGAGTTAGGCGTTGGTGTCTGAGTGAACGACAGCAGTACGAATCCACGTTCAAAGGCAGCCACAAAGTTCATGCCATGCCGCGACAGGTGCTCGCTGTTGTACGGTCTATAACAAAAGTGAGATTATCAAACCTCAAGGCACAAAGCCTGGACAGTAGGTGGCAGGACGCACAGTACCTTACCCAGTTACCTGTTACTTAAAATACATTACCAAGCAGCTGGCTTCCGTGTGCATCTCCAAGTCCAGGACCTCCCGCAATTCACTAATCCATAAAGGGCAAGGCTTCATGCAAAGTGCGAATCCGGCGCCAAGGCTCGCTGTTACCCACTTTCCCGTCATCTGCAGCGTTCCCCAGCCTTCCCTCCCGGTCTGCAATTAATCATCCTGGATTCAACGTCCAGTCATCCACATTCGAAGATCTCCATTCCTTAACCCAAGGTGCCCGCTGACGGGTCCGGTAGACCGTTCGTTTTTGGCATCGTTATTCTTTCTGTCCTTTGGTCTGTCACTGCTGAAGATAGCCGGACTAGTGTCTTCGTTACGAGTCTTCCCTCGGGTATTATTTCTTCTGGATCCGTCGATGACTGGGTCATTCTTCATTTTCTCTCGTCGTATAAACCGACCGTACCTTTTCCAGTTGCCCCCGGAGTCCATATTCACAGTTACGTGGACACGCTGCATCTACACAAACCACTCGACAGGAACGCATTAGATGGTGCATGCGCGTCCATAACAGACCTGCCTTATACTTCTTTTCACGCCCGACGGCGCTTCAGCCGCCTTGAGCTTAGACTAATAGAGTTCCTTGGTACACCTTTGACTACACAGCTTGAACTGTCGTACACGCTCGTTTAGCCAGCCGCCTCACGACTGACACAATGCGCCGACCGTCACTCGATCAGGGCGAACCCTCGGGCAACCTCCACGAGGCCTGCGACCTACCAGACGCCCCCGCTACCGAGCCATTGCTTGAGATAGCAATGCCGACTGCCGAGCAGTCAATGATTCACGACAACATTGGCACGGACGAGGAGCACGTAGACTCTAGCCTCCGAATTTATACCCCTCCTCCGCACATTGCATCTAGACTCTTTCTCCGTCCGACAAACCAGACTCGCCGCAAAGACAGCGCAGCCTCGTCCCGTCGAAACAGCATATCTTCGGCACAGTCCCGATCCTCCCACGGCGCCAGCATTCGCCATGACGGACCACAGAGCAAATACGTCGCCCAACATCTACGGAGAGCATCCATACTTGAGGATCGCAAGGCACGCCTGGCTGATCGCGCCGCTCATGCTGAGAAAGTGCGTCTGCGTGCGGCTCTTGCCAAAGCTGCGATCAAGGATACCACTGCCAGCGACGAACGCGCTCAAGCGGCTGCCCAAGCTCGAGAGCGGAATCTCGCCGAGATTGCAGCCACGTGTGCCGAAGAAGTCAAGCGAGCGAAAGCCGTGGCGGAGAGTATAAAGGAAAAGCGAGAGCAGGACATCCGCAAGGCAAGGCTGCAGATGGAGGAAAGGCTGGCCGAGGCGGAGAAGAGGAGGGAAGAATTGCGGAGTCGGAACACTGCCAAAGGACGACGGGAGCGAGGCCTGAGCATGAATACTCTCAAGCCCACCTTGGTCGAGGTCATGCCTGGCGTCATGGAGGAATCTGGCATGAAGGAAACAGGATCCCCTGCTGTCACCCAGGATGTGGCTGCGGCTAAGATCCAGGGTTGGTGGAGAGGCACAGAGCGAAAACGAGCCGTCACCGAGTTCCTGGAGCTGGGCCTTACCGTGGATACCGTCAGGAAGACGTCCTTTGAGAGAGTCACAGATCTGCTCGCGCAGGAAAAGGTTCTTCTGATGACAGCCAGAATCCTCCGTATCTGCGGCCTGAAGGAAGGGGAGATTGGGTCTGTCAACGAGATGGCCGCCGTGCGCACCTTTTTGAGCGCATTTCTCATTCTGGGACACCCTGCACAGGTTCTTAACAATAGAGAGGGTAGAGGGGAACAAGAGCAGGTTAGGACAGGCCTGGGGAAAGCGTTGATGACCGATGACCCAGCTAACGCTCATTCGCAGGATTTGGTTGCCAAAGCAAGCGAACTCTTGATTGCTTTCGAGAACATTTTGTCACGATTAACCTCGTTCAACAATTACACCCCTCCTCCAGCACTCCTCGAACCCCTATCCGAGGTGTATGCGGCCTTTTATAATGCTTTCATTGCTTGGAAGGCTCGAGATTCGAGTTCTTTGGTTGAGGTCATGGTTATGCAGTTCGTAGAACTGGATGCTATCATCCAGACCGTGAAGGACGCCACGGATGGTTCTGTGGACGTGGTCTACCGTCAGAGTATCCAGGACAACCAAGCCATGCTGTTGGTCCGCATCAAGAAACTAGCCGGCGTGCAGCAAGGCAAGAAGCTGGTCATCGACGCTGTCAGAAAGGCGAGAAAGGCCAGAGCGGCCAGGAAGCCGGTTGGCGACACCAAACCCCGGATTGTCGAGGATGACTCCACCGATGCTGGCAAGATATCGGCTAAGAGTGGAGGGGGAACGTCTGCCTCTGCGTCTCACATGCCGTCTCCACCGGTAACACCGTCTCGCGCCACCGAGGCAACACCCAGCAGCTCTCTTGTGGCTACTGGTTCTCACGTGGCACGGTTTCCGGGTCTGTTACCGGAGAACCGAGTCATTGTCCATGAACTCGCCATCAACCAAGAATACCGTATCGACGCGACCGAGTACCGGGCTCACTACCGACACTTACTGGATCCCCTGTTCCAAGAGATGCGGTCAACCATGGAAGCTGATAACCAGGACTTGCATTTCCTCCTGCTCTTGGAGGTGGCCAAATACGTCCGAGAAAAGCTACAGAGGCTGGTGAAGGAAGGAAACCCTATGCACAGGTTCATCGGCGAGCTACTGGACACGGAGACGGCTCACCAGCAGTTCGTCACCGGCAGTTTTTCATACGAAAAGTTCTTTCAGGCCATGGGTTCTCTTCTTTCCAAGCTGTGCGCTCCTGTGCGGGATGAAGAACTCCGTGATTTGATCGAGAACAGGTTGAGCCAGGGACACTATGTAGACCGGCTAGAAGCACTCATGGGGTTCATCGATGTTATGATGAGCGATTACGCCAATTACTTGCTTCAGCTGGTCGCGCCGCAACTCATGCAACAAGCGACATCTTACGAGAGCCAGGCATTCGCAGCGGCGCTTGATGCTGGCAAGCACGATCTGTCCGTCGCGGAGAGAGCATGGCGGGCCGCCCGGCAAAAAGTTCTGGCTGAAGCTGCACGCCGAGATACCGAGGCCGTCAATCATCCGCGTTCGCGGCTCACTGCTGACCGGATCTACACCCAAGTCCTGTTGGACGTCTTCACCAAGCCGAGCCCGATCTCTGAAGCAGAGATGCCTGAGATGCTCCTGCTTGATTTTCAGCGGGCGCAACGTGCTGGCAGGGCGATCCTGCGTATCATCACGGCCGGTGCAATCTTGCTGCAGTGCAAGAACCTTCTCAAGCGGGATGTTCGAGCTCCCTGGAAAACGGAGGCAGGTCGAATTCTCACGGTTCTCGATGCCGAGCAGCCGTTGGAGACGACAGTGGATGGCGTCATGGCAGCGCTGGAAACGGGTCGCTCGATGCCAGCAGCAACCAAGACACATCTCAGAGGGCTGGTGACCAGATGTGTCGCTGCCGCTGTAGAGACGGCCGCCGCATCCGATGATGGCACTGATCAACCCCGTGAACCGGTCCTCCGTCTTTTGCTGAATCGCCTCCGGGGTCATATCCTTGGACGACTGACGGCAGCGAGCGCAAGCGAGAAGGCCAAGGTTACCAGCACGGCTGGGGAGAGGTTGGCCAGTCTCGGTTTGCCCGAGTTCGTGGAAAAAGTACGCGACATGGTAGATGAGCTGATAAAGGTTGGCACCGTTGACCGAGACACGCATGGTCCCTGGTGGGAGGTGGTAGCCGCGAAGGTGGATGAAGACGAAAGGCAACAACCTCTTGCTACCAACGGTACGACCTGAGGCGCTCTGTGCAGAGTTAGCGGCTATGTCGGCAGCTGGACGTCTTCACACAAAGCATGGGAACGTCGCATTGAGGAACGATTGATGATGATGAATGAAGTAATGATGGATATGGAAGAGCAGCACGGGCTTACAGGAATTTTCTTCGCTTCAATAGGGTGCAGTATATGCATTGATTGGCCTGCTCATGCGAGAGTGTCACTCGAGAGAACAGCATTATTTGGACACAGGACAACGAAGAGCATATGGGTTCTTAGCTATGCCTTTATGGGACAGGGCATGTGTCTTGTGTGTGTATTTTCGGCGTTCAAGGCTTATGGGCTTTGGGTGGAGGCATTTACCGGATTATACGACCAGCATTAAAAGGTTGGGATCATCACTGTGGGCACCCACCGTGGGTATGTATACCAGCGTTCAGGAACAAGGGAGGCATATAGCGTGTTTGCATGGAAAACCAGGAGACAAAGCTGGCCTGGTTTAATGCTTACGAGAATGCTTTTCAAAGTGCAGGGTTGAACCAGCTTGCTGGTAGTGTCTTAGTATTGTCTGTCCTGTAAATGATGTCGAACAATGTCCTTGTGGCGGTTTGTGTGGTAGAAACATTCGTGTCTCCAAAAGCCCAACGAAAGCTCTGCCAGCTGGACGCTTGGGTATATATCCCGCCTTCACCTTGCCTTCCCTATGGCCAGAATCGTCGCAAGGTTAACAACCGACACGTATACGACAGCTTCTCTCGTTTGCTTCGCCGTTTCACTCCAAGCGGTTCCTTCCTCAGAGCCCCACTTAAACCAAAGCTTGACCTGCCCCGCTCGCTCAGAAACAGACTGCCCTTGCCATGAGTCCAGTACATAAAGTCAGCAGATTGACAGAGATAGACCTGGCAACCATGGCTGACCGTGACATTCTCCCCGATACCTTCAAGCCCGTCCATTACGACTTGGCCATCAAGGACCTGGACTTCGCCAAGTGGACCTACAATGGCTCCGTCATGTGAGTTCTCCTCGTTAAGGACCAACTACACCAGTCCACTGCAGTGAACCCAGGGGCACTAACACCGTTCGCTTTCAGCATCACGGGTGACTTGAAGGCGGCCACCAAGGAGATTGTCCTCAATGTATTGGAGTTGACATTGAAGGAGGCAACTTTGACCGCCGAGGGAAAGGAGTCAAAGACCGTCCAATTCACCGAAGACACCAAATCGCAGCGGGCAACCATCACCTTCCAGGATGAAATTCCCGCCAGTGCGAAGGCAGTCCTGACCATCCACTTCTCAGGCATCCTCAACCATGACATGGCAGGTTTCTACCGCTCCCAGTACAAGCCCGCCGCTCCCGCAGCAGCCAGTGTCCCCCGCGACGATGAGTTCCACTACCATCTTAGCACACAGTTCGAGGCCTGCGATGCTCGCCGTGCCTTCCCTTGCTTCGATGAGCCCAACCTCAAGGCCACCTTTAGCTTTGCCATTGAGATTCCGGCGGACCAGGTGGCTCTGTCCAACATGCCGGTCAAGGAGACCCGCGATGTCGGCAACGACAAGAAGAGCGTGTCTTTTGAGACGACGCCAATCATGAGCACCTACCTGCTTGCGTGGGCTGTCGGTGACTTTGAGTACATTGAGGCCTTCACCGGGCGAGAGTACGGGGGCAAGAAGCTCCCCGTCCGTGTGTACACCACCCGGGGGCTCGTTCAGCAGGGCCAATGGGCGCTGGAACACGCACCCAAGATCATCGACTACTTCTCGGAGCAGTTCGACATCGACTACCCTCTGCCCAAGAGCGATATTCTGGCCGCTCACGAGTTCACCCACGGTGCCATGGAGAATTGGGGCTTGGTGACGTACCGGTTGACGGCCATCTTGTTCGACGAGAAGCTGTCGGACACTCGGTACCGCAACCGGGTTGCCTACGTTGTGGCCCACGAGTTGGCTCACCAGTGGTTTGGCAACCTGGTCACCATGGACTGGTGGAACGAGCTGTGGCTCAATGAGGGGTTCGCCACCTATGCTGGATGGTTGGCCATCGACTACCTGCATCCCGACTGGGAGGTCTGGGCACAGTTTGTGAATGAGGGTTTCGAAGCAGCGTTCAAGTTGGACAGTGTCCGAGCATCGCATCCCATTCAGGTTGCCGTACGTGATGCCCTGGACGTGAACCAGATCTTTGACAAGATCAGCTACCTCAAAGGTTGCTCCATCATCCGCATGTTGGCCTCTCACCTTGGCGTCAAGACCTTCCTCAAGGGTATCGCCATCTATCTCAAGAGACACGCCTATGGCAACGCCAAGACCTATGAGTTGTGGAATGCCTTGAGCGAGGCGTCCGGCACCGACGTCAATGCTCTCATGGATGCGTGGGTCGGCAAGATTGGATTCCCGGTCCTGACTGTGACTGAGAAGCCCGGGCAGATCACGGTGAAGCAGTCCCGGTTTTTGTCTACGGGTGATGTCAAGCCAGAGGATGACCAAACGGTGTGGTGGGTCCCTCTCGCTCTCCGCGGCAAGACCGGTACCCAGGGAGTCCAGTCTCTTGCCTTGACCGGCAAGGAGGAAAACATCAGCGACGTCGACGAAGACTTTTACCTGCTCAACGCCGGCGCTACGGCCTTTTACCGCGTCAACTACCCTCCGGAGCGTTTGGCCAAGCTCGGAACCCAACTGGACAAACTCACCGTCGAGGACAAGATCCTCATCACGGGCTCTGCCGCCGAGATTGCCTTTGCTGGAAACGGCAGCACCCCTGCTCTGTTATCATTTGTGCAAGGCCTGAAGGGTGAGACCCACGTCCGTGTTCTGGACCAGGCACTCGACTCCATTGGCCAGGTCAAATCCGTCTTTGGCGATGACAAGCAGGTGTTGGGCGCGTTGCAGAAGTTCACCCTGCAGCTCATTGAGAAGTCTCTACAACAAGTGGGATGGGAGCCCGTCGCCGGTGAAGACATCAACAGAACATTGCTGCGGAAGCGTCTGCTCCTCACTGCCGTCGTAAACGGACACGAAGAGGCCAATGCCAGAGCTCTCTCCATCTACGAAGCCTACAAGGCCGATCCCGCCGGATCCCCTATCCACGCCGACCTCCGGACCGTTGTTTACCGTGCGGCCATCCGCGCCAACCCGGCGGAAGCGGTGTCCTTCCTCAAGAAGGAGTGGTTCACCACCAAGTCGATTGATGGCAAGGACATCTGTCTGTCTGCTATGGGCCATGCTTCGGACGTCAACGTCATCCGCGACGTCCTCCTACCATTCTGCTTCTCCACCTCTCCTCCAGCACCGGCCACCGACTCGGTTCCTGCTGCCGATATGCACTACCTCGCCTCGGCCATGGCCAACAACCGCGAGGCTCGCCCGCTCCTCTGGAAGCACATGCGCGACCACTGGGAGGACATGGAGGCCAAGGTTGGTGGCAACCCCATTGTGCTTGACCGCATGGTGCAGGTCTCTCTCCCCAAGTTTACCGACTACGAGACCCTCCAGGACATTGAAAGCTTCTTTGCCAACCGAAGCACCAAGGGCTTTGACCGTACGCTGGAGACGGTTAAGGACTCGATCCGTGGTCGTGCGGCGTACAGGCAGCGAGATGCCAAGCAGCTGAAGGAGTGGTTATGCGGGCAGGGCTGGTGCAAGTGCTAGACCTAGATTTTCCCCGCGTACTACCTTTTGAAGATGAAGGCTGGCCTCCACTCGAACAGCCCGTGTGTATATGACGTCGTTGGTAAAGGTTATGCCACATAATCGCATCAAAGGAAGGCCAGCATCTTGTCGGACCATTATCAACGCGCCTGCAAGCAACTTCCCGTGTTATTTTCTCTAAACCGAGTCTAAGCGTGACCCGCCCGAGGAGCTAAGCTACCCCTGGAATGCAATCGTGCCTGAAGATGCACGTGGACTTGCTCCGTTTCCGGCCTTCTTCCTGCCCCGTTACTGGTTCGAAACTCACTTTGACGGGGCTTCCATTGATACTCAAAAACCGAAGTGATGCCGTGGCCGCGGGTATCCTTGTTATATATGAGTTATTTTGATCGGTCAGTGGCCCCGATCATTCCACTCTTCCTGGTCTATCGGCGACCCCGTGATTTTTGTCCCAGGAGAGTCCTTGAGACCGAGGTCCCACCCGGGTGTTTTGTACCTGTACACATATCAAGCCTACCCCGAAACGCGGAGCGGCATGAAACAAACCAAACTCAAGGCCCTTTCCCCTTGGAAACCGGGGGTGGATCGACTGATGAAGCTATCTAATTTAGCATGATGATAAGCGCAAACCTGGGGAGATAGACATCAGCAAGGTCAGCAAGGTCGATACGACCCATGATCCATGGAGATTTACATGTTTTTTATGTAATGGGCACTAATTGGCTCCCGTCTTGAATGGTTGCATTGGCGCACTTATCAGACTCGCCACGATCTTTGAGCCACCGTTATCTACCGTTGTGGATCAAAGGTCTAGGCGATCATGAACCGTCTGGGTCTCACCACGCGTTCCAACTCTGGGGCAACAGAGCCTTTGATCGAGCCGCGTGGTTTTCTACTTAACAGCTTGAGAGCCCGTACCAGTCAAGTGAGAAGCCTCTCGAAAGTCTCCAAGGTCAAAAAGGAGGTCTTTCTGTAAGCCTTCAGACTCGCAACCATGGCTACTTCCCCGGTCGACAAGAAGCCTCTGCCGTACGACAATGCCATGGATATGGATCTCAAGGATGACAAGGAGGGCATCGCCGCCGAAACCTCCTCCATCGTCGACGTCGACTACAGAGAGACTGGTCTAAAACGTACCCTCAAAGCACGCCATCTCAACTTCATCTCCATCGGTGCTTGCATTGGGTAAGCAGCTTTCAGCACTCTCCGTTCATGCGCGCTTGACCATTTACCTTGGTGCCTTTCCGAGGATGTGGTCATGTCCCACCTCTTCACCAGCCCCTTATTCCCTTTCGTCACAGACTGCCTCGCCAATCATTTTCGCTCGTCACACGTAGCAGACTAAACATGAACATTATCTGACATTTGGTTACTCACAGTACGGGTATCTTCCTGGGTACAGGAGGCTCTCTCGCCAAGGGGGGACCCCTTGGTCTACTCATGGGCTTCACCCTCATTTCTACCGTGGTCATTGCCGTCATGGTTCAGGTCTGCGAACTGACTACCTTCCTGCCCGTGTCGGGTGGTCACATCCGCCTTGCTGGCCGCTTCGTCGACCCGGCCCTCTCCGCAGTCATGGGCTGGAACTACATCGCCTGCTGGACCCTCATTCTCGCCGCCGAGCTGAGCGCCTCTGCCGTCCTCATCTCGTACTGGATACCGTCCGACCAGATCAACCCCGCGGCCTGGATCGGAATCGGAACCGTGGTCGTGCTGGCTTTCAACATCTTCGGCGCCAGCATCTATGGCGAAGCGGAGTTTTGGTTCTCCTCGATCAAGGTCACGACCATCTGTGGGCTGATCATCCTGTCCATCATCATCAGCGCCGGAGGAGGACCCGACGGAGAGGCCATCGGCTTCCGCTATTGGCACCACCCAGGACCGTTGGTGCAGTACGCCGGGATTGAGGGCACGACCGGCCGCTTCCTGGGCTTCTTCTCCGTCCTCACCCAAGCCTCCTTCAGCATGATTGGCACGGAAATGCTCGCTCTCGCCGCTGCCGAGACCCGCAACCCGCGCAAGGTCTTGCCTCAGTGCCTGAGGACGGTCTGGGTGCGCATCGTTGCCTTCTACGTGCTTGCCGTCTTTGCCATCGGCATCATCGTCTCCTCCGACAACGATCGCCTGGGCTCCTCATCAACCGCGGCTGCATCTCCCTTCGTCATTGCCATTGAGAATGCCGGCATCCGGGTTCTACCCTCCATCATCAACGCCGCCATCCTGACGAGTGCCCTCAGTGCCGGCTGCTCCGACCTCTACACCTCCTCTCGCTCGCTGTACTCCCTGGCGCAAAAGCACCACGCCCCTGCCATCTTCGCGCGCACCACGATGAACGGAGTGCCCCACTACGCAGTCCTGGCATGCTGGCTCGTCGGCTGTCTCGCATATCTCGCCAGCTCCAGCGGATCACTGGTCGTGTTCAATTTCCTGGTCAACCTAACGGCGTTGAGCGGCATCCTCACATGGGTGGCCATTTCCATCACCTATCTCCGTTTCCGGAGTGGCATGGCGGCGCAGGGCATCCCGCGGACCAGCCTACCATGGACGTCTCGGCTCGCCCTGCCCGGTGCGTACTGGACTCTGCTCGTCATCGGCATCGTCACCATCTTCTCCGGCTGGGAGGTTTTCCGCCCAGGCAAGTGGGACACGGCGGGTTTCTTCAGCAATTACCTGCCCATCGCGTGGTGCGTCGTCGGCTACGTCTTCTTCAAACTCCTCTGGAAGACCAAGATTGTTTCTGTAGCCGAGATGGACTTCGTGACGGGTCTCCAGGAGATCGAGGACGATGCTCGCTTGTGGGACGAGGAGGAGAAGGCATCCAAGTCCGACGACACGCTTTGGAACAAGCTCACCGGCTGGTTTATATAGATCGATGCATGCATGCAGCGCAATGCACCGGCTCAGAGTCGCGTGCTAGAATAACTTGAATTTACACATGATAGCTACCTTACCTTACTTGGCCTGCAGAGTTTCCCACTGTCAGTCCATCCCCTCACTTTTGAGGTGCGACTATGTTGTCCTCGTGTTCATTCATGATGCCCATCAGCTTCACCTTATCACGCTTTGGCTGTACTGCACCTCCGCGAGGGCATAGGAAACGCCATAGGTCGCCTAATAAACAGTCTGTCTTGAGAGTTCCGGACACCGAGACAGCAGCCTCAATGGATGCAGTCGACAGTGAGAACAGGAATCAGGTAAACGTTGTGGTTGGAAACACCACCTATCATGTTCTCACAAGCAGGGTGGTGCAAAAGCCGTGTCTACGACTTTGCCTTCCTTACCCATAAGTGTCACGCAAACATGACTTCGAGCCGCATTTGATCTTGACGTCGCAAGACATTCCAGCCTACTCACGACGAACCCCAGAACTGTCGAGTCGTGATTGCGGGTCTAGCCGTAGCGGTTCAGACCAGGGACCCATGCCTACGAAGACCCGACTAGGGCTGCGACTCGGTCCGAGACTAGGTAGCTGAGTCAAGGCATTCTGGGCATTTCACCTGCACGTGTTGTTGGGTGCCTCTTTTTGTTGTACCAATACATTTTGCGGCCGGCCCGCGTCAGCCCACTCACACGCCGGACAAATGGCATCAAGCATGCTTCAAACGGGAAGTAGACGGCTAGCTTCGGCGTACACCTTTCCTCCCTCAGAGATGTTGTGCTTCAGTAAATGATGTCGCACCACTACAGGCAGGCTTCATGCGGGGATTTAGACTGGAAAGCAAGCTTCCCACCAAGTTCTCCTCGGTACTCACGCAGGGGGTTCTAGCTTCAACTCGACTCCAACGGAGGGCTACCTACAAGGCATTTGCCGCACAGAGTGTGATCAACATCTGTCTAGATCGTCAGGCTACTGCCTGACTAGTGGCTATCAAGATGATTTCAAGGCTGGCTGGACTGTAGAGCACAAATGTCCGGGATCTTGCGAACAAGGAGCCAACAAATCTGGGGGCCTTCCCCGGAAACCAGGGCTTCTTCCCCCACGCCCAACCATGGTCGACCCGGGCAAGCAGGGATGGATAATGAAGCTGAGGAAACCACATACAGCCTGTCTCAACAGCATCATCGCAGGCTACAGTGTTCTCAACTAAATGTTCTGCCCTCCACAGTCCGCTGTGGGACGGGAGATTAACCGTATTACTCTTTACAAACCAGGTAGGTACCTACCTTGGCTCGGTTTCCTTTACAGACTTGTTCCATATGGACCAAGTTCACGGCGTCGCGTGACTACATCTGACCGTGAAGCTCCATGGGTGGACGAGGAAATTAGAGGCTCATCATAACTGTAGGGTAGGTGGTCCGGGTGGAGTCAAGTACGTGCAAGACTTCGAGGTTGTGCATGGCGGATCAGCTCGCCCCGTGAGAAAATATTGACTACGTCTTTCGATCATGTAGAGACCGTTTATTATGCTGCCGAAATGAATACGCTGCAGATGTAGCTTTCGCACGATATACACAAATAGAGGGCGATGATGATGTAAGCGATGGTGTTTAGCAAGACCCCGCTTAGCTTCAGCAAATGTGTCCCTTTCCCACCTGACCCTCGACGAGGACACAGCGAAAACACAGGACAACCACGTATACCCAAGTTCTATGTCAAAGATGGCAACGGGGACGACTGAAGAACAGATCGTTCGACCTTACAAACCAGCGCAGCCCAGGTACACCGGACATACGATTGTCACACCCCTGAACTACTACAAGGATCCTGGCGATGGGAGTGCACCGACGCCTGTCATGGTCGGGGCGTGAGTCTCAGCAGAAAAAGATGATCAAGGTGCCTAGGTTCTAATCTGGAGAGCCTTGTAGCACATCCGTGACAAACGAACGCCCAACGGTCCAGCAAACAGTAGCGGTTCGAGATATCACGGGCGAGGAGGACAGGTACTCCCTCGACACCCACGGCTTCCAGTTGCTCCACCATGAGAGTAGGACCAAGCAATTTGACGATGTCGAGGTGCTGAAGTCCGACTACTTTCCAGAAATGGTGGAGCTTGTGAAGAACATGTATGGGCGTCCGTCCCCCTATTATCTTCACGTCCTACTGGAGGGTTCTGACCATGATACTTTATTTCAAGCACTGGCGCACGCGTCGTCCACCTCTTCAACCACACAGTCCGCCGTGGACCAAGCAACTGGCACAGCCTAGGCCAGAACAATGCTTCGCAACGTGGCCCCTTGCATCGAGTGCATATTGACCAATCCTCCCCAGGCGCCCTCATGGTCCTACAGAAGGAGCTCCCGGCTGAAGCGCAGGAGTTGGCCAAACGTCGGTTTCAAATCATCAATGTGAACACGGCTTTCTCACCCGTTTCTCACCAAATCTTCCACTAATGCCATCCTCTAGGTCTGGCGTCCAATCAAGACGATCCATAAAGATCCTCTGGCCGTAGCTGATGGCAAGACGGTCCCGGACTCCGACCTCATCCCCGCTTCCATCTTGCTGAAGAACGGGGAACGCAAGGAGTCTTTCACCGTCCTGCCCAACCCCCGCCATAGATGGTTCTACAAGTACAGGCAGACGCCCGACGAGGTCATGCTGATCAAGTGCTTTGACTCGGACGAGTCGGTTCCGGCTCGTCGGGCGCCGCATACTGCTTTTGCGGACCCGGATGAGCTTGACAAAGAGGATCGGGAGAGTATCGAGGTGCGGACCTTGGTGCTCTACTGAGAGATGCCCGTTGAACCGGAGTAGGCTTGGTTCTGTATTGTGTGCAAAACTGTGTTGGGCCTCCATGCTCGCGCGGATTGACTGGGAGGCGAAACGGCGGGGTTTCTGACCCCTGTCTGCCATGCCGTGCATCACAATGAAGCCAATCGACTGGCTCGCTTGATGATATTGCGTCTTAGTGCTGATATCTGTACCAAGAATCTTCCATATCACTTGCTCTATAGCGACCTGAGCTCGTGAATGGTCAACTGTCGGTGCCGACAGCGATGCATCCCTCCGTTTCGAAGCGGATTGGCCATGTAGGAGCCTGCGACCAGCGATGCATCTCGTCTCTCGATATAGCCTTGTCGACATGACCCTGCAGCGATATCCAAGCTGGCATATGCGCATGGGTGTAGCGATGCGGGAGGGCATACACGGGAGAACCCAGGTCCCTGGATTCGGCTTTGTGTACTTATAACAGTTTGTCAGTAGCTCCTAGGACAGTCTGCGGCGCTCCTGTGTGACTGCCAGACGCAAACCCTTGTCTCCACGTCAGGAACTTTCCGATACAGAGTGTACCATGATGCTGTGCGCCCTGGTTGCTCCATTGCTATCCGTAGCAACTGCTGTTGCAGCCTACGTCCCAGCCTCGACTGCAGAGACTGATAGGCTCGCCGGTGTCGCCTTGGTCAAACTCGGCACGTACTACGCCGGCCAAGCAAATCATGGCACTTGCACCATCCAGAATGCTGCGGTGCGCAAAGAATGGTAAGCCACGAGCCCCTGTACTTCCACCATCCAGCAAGATGCTGGACACAATTCCGAACTAACCACAACAACAACAGGAGCAATCTTAGCTCAGCCGAGAGGATAGCCTATACCAACGCCGTGAAGTGCTTGATGGCCAAGCCGTCCACCAACAACGCTACAGAAGTACCTGGCGCCAAGTCCCGCTATGATGACTTCGTCGCCGTGCACATCAACCAGACCCTCTTCATCCACGGGACAGCCAACTTCCTGTCCTGGCACCGTTTCTTCACATGGACATACGAGCAAGCCTTGCGCAAGGAATGCGGGTACAGGGGCTACCAACCATACTGGAACTGGGGAAAATGGGCCTTCGACCCCCTTCACAGTCCTATCTTCGACGCCAGCGCCACAAGTATGAGCGGCAACGGCCTGTATGAGCCGCACAACTGTACCAATGCCCTGCCCACGGGGCTCAACTGCATACCGCCAGGACAGGGAGGTGGATGCGTCACCACGGGGCCGTTTGCAAACATGACGGTGAACCTGGGCCCGGTCGCGCCGACGCTTGCGGAGCCTGGTGTTGTGGCCGCGCCCGGCCTTTACGCCTACAATCCACGCTGCTTGAAACGCGACATCAGCTCGTGGGTCAGCTCTCGATGGACGACGGACAAGAACTCGTCCGACCTGATCACGCTGAGCCGGGATATCCTCTCCTTCCAGACCACCATGCAAGGCGACTTCCCAAACGGCGTGTATGGTGTGCACACAGGCGGTCACTTTACCATAGGGGGCGACCCAGGGGGTGATCTGTTTGTCAGCCCTGGGGACCCGGCGTTTTACCTCCATCACGCGCAGATTGACCGCACATGGTGGATCTGGCAGAATCAGGACCCGGCCACGAGGACCAGCGCCATCGGTGGGCCAACGACGCTGCTCGACCCAACCTCGAAGAATGGCACACTGGACGACATCATTGATCTGGGTGTTAACGCGCAGCCCATCACGAACGGGAAGGTGGTGTCGACGATGGGATTAACAGGCGGCCCATTGTGCTATATTTATGTGTGAAGGCAACCGGGTATGTTCGAGGAGTTCGAGCAAGCTCAGCAGGATGCGCGCTGTTTTTGAGTG
Source organism: Coniochaeta pulveracea (assembly GCA_003635345.1). Lineage (NCBI taxonomy): Eukaryota > Fungi > Ascomycota > Sordariomycetes > Coniochaetales > Coniochaetaceae > Coniochaeta > Coniochaeta pulveracea. Next base: position 50,696 of record QVQW01000076.1, on the reverse strand, counting down.
TAGATATGTTTTGCTCTTGTCTTCAGCATCGTTCCGGTCGAATGTCTTCAGACAAACACAGAAGGCCACCGTTTTGCGACGTGTGAAGACCAATGCTTCACCATCCTCTCCAAGTTGCTGCAGTGGAAGGTTATCTCGGCAGAGTAAACCAGCGGAAGACATCCGCCCCCGCTAAATCGGTTCTGGAACAGTGCACAAGTCCACACAGTCTGCACTGACACAGCGAAGCATGGGGGGTGTAAGGTTCGTGCCAACGGCCTGTTCCGTCCCACCGGAACAGGAGGGGATCAACTGTATCATGAACCTGGTTTCTGTGACCGACTACGTATGTAACAACAATGACTGATAAGTAATCGTGTAAATAAACTATCGGTAGGGAACAGCGATCTGTCGTAGGCTTGTAAAAATAGTCTAATTGGTGCCGCCACCGTGATCGGGGCGGGGCTCCCAATGGTACTGATCCTGTGAGGATGAGTACCGGTCTACCGCGGCTCCAAATAATGAAGGAACACCGGCCTCCTTGTACGTTACTTTACCAACACAGTTGGCAATATACTTTATAGGCGACTCCTCGCTGGATCTTCCTTCTAAAACAGCATTCAACCAACACATAGCAGTCTTTCTTCGTGCCACACTCAATTCTTTGCCTCCACGTCAAGACCCAATCTCTATCTCTCTCTCTCGGCCCGCTCGCCGATATCGCCCACTCACACTAGTCATGACGCCCTCACCAAACAATCGGTTGACACAGGCGGCGTACCAGACAATTCCCGGTGGCCCTCTGGATATCGACAGGTCTCTCTACGATCGCATTGGTGCTACCGGTCTGACGCCGGGGGCACGCACGCTGAGCGAGAGCTTCGTCCTCCCCATCCGCAGCGGACGTGCCTGGGAGGTCAAGGCCGGCCAGGTGTGCCGCATCGTGGCGGTGGAGGGCGCTCAAGTCGGCGACCTCAACATGTGGAGCTTGCACAACCCTCGCGAGCACTTCTGGGCCGCGCGCACACGCCAGCTTCAACGTGCTCATGTCTCCGTCTACGACCGCTTATGGAGCGTGCTGCCGTACCTGCGCCCGCTGTGCACCATCACCGGTGACTCGCTGGGTGATTACGGCACTGGCGGCAATGGCAAGGGAGGTGGCGTAGATGCCGAGGGTGGGCGTGTGCACGATCTGCTCGGCACGCGCTGTGATCCTTACGTCAACCGGCTGCTCAGCGGCGAAGACTTCGACTACCACTGCCATTCGAACCTCACGCGTGCTGTGCTGCCGCACGGGCTAGCCGAGACGGATGTGCACGACGTCCTCAACGTCTTTCAGTGCACGGGACTCAACTCCAGCGACCAGTACTTCATGAAGACATGCCCGGCCAAGAAGGGTGACTACTTCGAGTTCTTCGCCGAGACAGACCTGCTCTGCGCGCTCAGCACTTGCCCCGGCGGCGATCTGTCCAAGGCCATGTGGGGAGAGGGCGCCGAGCCAGTTGCGGAGGGTGAGGATCCAACGCTCGAGTGCTGTCGGCCGCTCGGAGTGGAGGTCTATGACATCAACGAGAAGGATGCTGTGCTGCAAAGTTGGGCGCCCGCTGAGCCACGTGGTAAGCTCTACAATGGATTCCACGGACTGAAAGCACGGCAGTGGAGCGAGATCGCGCAGTCGTGAAACCGAGCGACGGCATGAACCCGAAGCTCCGAAACTGGAGACTTGCCCAGGTGTAACTCACAAGAACGACCGGCTCCGGGAGCGTTGCAACAAGGGGGCCATGGACAGCCTACGTTCGTCCACCATCTTCATCATATGACGCTGTCTCCCGTAACATCATGTTACCAAGGTCGACGCGAAGAAGCGGCTCCCAGATGATAGTGTAATCCAAATAGATTCGCATGTCAGACAGTTGAAACTGACAAAGTGCAAACAACATACCGGTACCCTCCGGTGCTGAACGCAGTGTTGAACCAAAACTCCCAAAACACACATACACACACACACACACAAGTCTAGAAACAACAGGGGTATCTCAAAGCAGTACTAGGACTCCGACAACCACACACATCCTTACAGTCTTGCCACCGGCCTCCTGACGAAGACGCTCCTCTCCCATCCGTCGATGTCATCCACAGTGGTCTCCTTGACCAGCTCATATCTGCCAATCTTGGGCAAGATGACGGCCCACCCAAGCCACCACAAGCCACCGGCGCCGAGGATTCCGAAACCAACGACGCAGTGCAGCCAGTACGGAAGGCTCTCATAGACGTTACCGCCATCCTCGGGGGGAACGAACGGGGCGACAACGAGGTAGATGTTGCTGAGGAGGAAGAAGATGACGACGGGCATGGTGGCGCTCATGGGTGGGTCCCACTGCCACTTCGCTCGGTTGAGGTAGAGGTACAGCAGCCCGCCAGCCACGAAGCAGTTGACGACGGCGAGCGGGTACGAGATGAGGTTGAGAATGAAGTTGTACGCGTCACCTGGCGGAGGAGCGAGCATGGTGATGATGGAGACGAGCCAGTGCTCGAACAGACCGGCCAGCGGGGCGTTGAAGGGCCGATTGCTGGCCCAGAGGCGGGAGAAGGGGAGGAGGCCCTCCCTTCCCAGTTCCTGCACAAGCCGGCCCTGGGAGAAGATGACACTGAGCACATTGCCCAACGCCGAGAGGGCAACGAAGACCGACAACGCGCGCTCGGCCTGGAGGCCCATGACATTGCGGAAGAAGGACGCGGCCACCAGCCGACCAGACGACAGGATCTCGTCCTTTGGCACGCCGGCGAAGTAGGCCACATTGACCAACATGTACAGGATGGACACGGCGCCAATAGCCAGCGGAGCAGCGATCTTGAGGGTCCGAACCGGGTTCTTGGTCTCGCTGAGGGCGTAGTTGGCGTTGCTGTAGCCGATGTAGGACCAGATGACGTTGTAGAGTGCCGTGACCACGCCGTAGGCACTGCCCGTGGTTCCCTCGAAGGCCCTGTCGAAGTTGTCGGGCTTGTGATCCAGCTTGACATGACCGCCCAGGGCCACGAAGCCGGCAATGACGATGATGAGGATGATGAAGAGCTTGATGCAGCCGAGGAGGTTCTGCAGGCGCAATCCCCACTTGAGGGCGCATCCGTGGATGAGGAAGGCGAAGGTGATGCAGCCCAGCCCGACGGCACGCTGATTCCAGCGGTCGACCTCGACGTTGGCGGCGTGCAGGATGTACTCGCCAAAGATGACCGAGTTGCCACTGGCCCAGCCGAGAAGCAGGACGTACCAGGTGTACATGCAGGTGGCCAGGAACCTGGGCTTGCGGTAGATGTACTCGAGGTAGTTCTTTTCGCCGCCGTTCTTGGGGATGGCCGTGCCCCATTCCAGGTAGACCATGGTGCCGGCCAACGCGATCAGCATGCCAGCCACCCAGACGAACAGACTCAGCCCTACACTGCCGCAGAGGGCGAGAATGGTGCCGGGCGTGGCGAAGATGCCCGTGCCGACGATGCGGTTGAAGATGAGGAAGATGGCGGTCCACACACCGATCTGTCTCTTGTTCTCTCGAGCTACGGCGATGGAGCCGACTAAGAAACGCGCATGAGCAGGTGTGGCCAGATGACACGGGGGGAGATGGGCGAGCTGGGGGCTCATGTCACTTACCGACGCCGCTTGCATTGTCGGGTGTTACCGGCAGTCCATGGTCCGGATAGTGTTTGAGGCCATCTTCAGAAACCTCGGGTTCGCCATTGACTCGCAACGACGAGAAGAACTTGGACATTGCGGATGAAAGGGGCCTTGATCAAGCTCGGAGCTGGGTGAGGCGCGTGTGGGATCTGGAAGATCTCTCGCTTGGGGTGCCGACCGCTGAACGGAATGTCGTGTCCGTCGCTGTCAGGCAGGAGCAACTCGGGCCTCAAGCTGGTTCTTGCAGGGTGTGTCTTCCAGGTCGTCTCGATGCTTCTTAAACTTTGGGGGAGCCTATTGGATGCTCTTCGGACGCCGGGGTGAGGTATGTGGTCTATGGTCTGACAATATAGGTAGGTAATATGAACTGTGGTGGAGAGTGTTGTTCGTAGGGTGTCATGGTCGAAATCGTTTTTCTTATGTTGAACGCAAAGCGCCTGTTCTGCTTGTGGAGTCCGATGATGTGATCGCATTGCGTGATTCGGTCCCAGGAGAATTTCTCTTCGCCATGACTCGAAGCCGGATTGGCACGCCTTCGATGGTCGCTCTCTCCACATGCAAACTCCTCCACAGCTTCCCTTGGGCTCAGCAATGCGGGTTCCATCGCCAATATCCGCGCCAAGCATGTAATAAGCTTAAATCCTCACCTCACAACGCCAGCTACCATACCAAGTGTTTTACTTGCTGCTGCTGCCATCTGTGCCGCTACTAGACAAGAGAGGTAGAGGGACCTGTAGAGGCGGGCCGTCACACTTGCATCTACGTAAGGTAGTATCTTACACGTCTAGGTATGTTCTCAGGCGGGGGTCTTACAACCTGTGAAAATTTGTCAAATGGTCCGTGCGGTGAAGTCGTGATTGGCTTGGCAAGGAGATGTGAGAAGGGAAGCTAACCTCAGCTGGAAACCTGGCCCAATGTTTCCATCACGGGAGAGTGTGGGGGCCATGGAATTGGATTGGTTGCAGACCCAGAGATCAGTCCAGGCCCGAGCACGGCACGCCGTCTCGACATTCTTATTGAGACTACCTGTCCGTGCTACTCCACGCTAGCTACACGTATAGCAAATTACCTCCATGCATTGGTGATTGCAAGAAGTGTCGCAATCGATCCCCTGCGAAGGGGTCATCTAGCTTGGCCACAAACTCCTGACCATATGCTGGTTCATCAGCCCATTCCCCGTCTGCTCCTTTTGAACATCTCCCGGTTGCACCCTGAGCAATCGCACTACACGCATCCATCCTTGGTTCTGCCACCAGCAGCCAAGATGGCATCGCCGATACAATCTGCCTTCGCTGTAAGCGGTATACAGCCAGTTACCTTCCAGTCCCACTTCGGATCGTCCGGGGTCGATAGGAATGTGAGATCGCAGGATTCTGGACCGCAGGCCCGAACTTTCTCAATGAGATGCTCTCCCTTGGCGCCCATGAGACCGGCGTCGAAGTTTATGCCGTGGATCTCGAAAGCGGTCGCCTCTCCCAGGGAGGTGGTGGTTCCCCAGTGCATGCAAGTGTTGTCGGGCCAAGAGAGCACCATGATATCGTAACTACCACGGTCGAGGGGGACGCCAGGCTGCCGGTAGACCGGATCCTGCTGGTCCATCGGGAGAGGTTGACGGGTGACGCAGTCAATCTTGACAAACAGGACCACACCGTCTGGTTCTCCGTCGCGCATCCACACCTCTTCGGCGCAGTACTGGTAGGCGTTGGGGTTGATGCAGTAATAGAAGATATCCGAGCCACGGACGACTCCTTCCGTCACTAGCCCACTGGAATTTGGTCAGTCATTTGTGCAGCACAGGGTCTCGCCATATCATTCGGGCTGTGGGGAACGGTTGTTGGGGATTCAAGCACAAGGTACTCACCAGGTTGTCTTCTTGGTGGGCACAAAGGTAAAGTAGCCGCACTCGTGTTGGTCAGGCTGGAAGGACCATGAGATGCCGTGTGCATTTCCCCAGCTGTGTCCATAGCTGCCGCTAATACCCATCTTCAAAGCTTTTCCAACCTTGGGGCTGATGGAGACACCCCAGTTCCAGCTGGTGCTGTGAGACTCGGTGATGGAGCACGAGCCGGGCCAATGGCATTCGGTGCGAGGATACGGCGACTCTCGGGCACGTGAGAAGAAGGTGACTACGTCCGGCGTCAGTTTGCAAACGGCAGCCTTGACCAAGCATAAGACTCACCTTGCTGGCAGAAAGTAGCACACTGGATGCCATCGTCGCCAAATTGCCACTTGTACCACAGTTCACAAGTTCCATCCGTTCTCGCGTGGAATCTGGCCGGACAATCAGGCTCGGTGTAGTTGTGGTAGAGGTACGGCTCAGCATTGACACCATCGCAAGGGTTCAAAGGCATGGAGGGTTGCTTTTGCATGGTGGCATTGACGGCCAGAGCTGAGGTCGACACAGCTTCGCCAACCGGACCTGCCTGTACAATGCTCGCCATCCCGAGGACGGCAATGCAAAGCGATGCGAACTGCATCTTGGTGCTTTGGTGTTTGTTTGCAAAGAGCGAATTGTTTTGACGTGGTTGGTTGTTCGCCTTTGTGAGTTTTGGTGCTGGCTTTGGATTGGGCGAGGTGAAGAGCAAGTACACTGGGTTTCACTTGGGTGGTTTCTGATACTACTCGACCTCCCGATATCTTGTGGATACTGGTGGATTGAGTTTCACCTCAACAACATTGATTCACAAATCACCCCTCACCTCAACCAGGGAGTCAACCAGAAAGTCACCCTCACGTCAAGATCAACTTGCTGCAAGACCTATGGAAAGCGGGCCAAGGCTTTAAAATGCGAGGCGTCCCATTCGAGGCTCGATCCTGAAGTGAGGATCTCTACCTCCACAGGTACCTTGTGCCTTGGTTTTCTCACCCATCGTGGTCATCACAGGAAGACTTCGACCAGTAAATCTATCAGACATGTGCCTGGCTGAGCTGACATTGGACAGTACTTGCTACCCTAGACTCAACCTCATGATCCGGCCTGGTATCCTCCAGGAGGAACAACTTCTCCTTTCCGATACCCAACCCGATGATAGCTCAGAACCACCCTGTTTGGACGATGGATGGCAAGGACGGACGAGCCGAGTGCGCTGGCTGGACCAAGTAACCTCGGAGGATTCAGCAAGTAGGAACACATAAGCATCATCCACACTGGCACTCCTACCAGCATAACCCCAACCACTGAGGCGGTCGACTCTCGGTCTACGTAGCTCGCACAATGGTTGATCACCCATTTAATGTTGATTGACACCGTGAGACAGCAGACGTAGTTGACATCGTCGAAAGTCAGTAGATATTGCCGTACATGAATAGGCAGTCCCTCTACGTGGGACCCTACTACTACACATCCACAGTAAGGGAGCGCGGAAGGCTTCACTTGGCAAGTTTGGGTACAGTTATAGTGACAGTACACTACTGAATGGGGTCAGCGACGCTGTAATAAGACGTGTCAGACGGCATCAACAAAGGGCATTGGGAGCCACAGTTTGCTGGTGCTAGACACAGAATGACTATACCTCGATGTTTGGTGTGATGGCACAGGCCACGAAACTTGGTTCAGTAGTAAACGGGTGTTGCTCCTAAACTCCCAAGCTACAGACATCATATCCTATGTCGGGTTGATCCTGCGTGACAGTGGCTATATAGCTTGGGATAGCATGTAGCATAACGTGACTAGAGCGTCGCTGGGGTCCTTGTTCTGCCAGTCGCACCGCAGCTTCTTTCGATCATTCGACGCTCATCTTTCCTGGAAACGACATGCAAATTCTTAGATATCTTGACAGGTGGAGGTGAGGTTCGATCAGCCTGGCTTGCCCTGGGAATACCATCAGCTCAGCTCATGGCTTTCTAGTATGAAGCCACGAGAGACTTGTGTTTTGGAGAACGATCCGGTGGAATGTTTATGCGGTCCAGAACTGAAACAACCTACGCGCCCCCGAGTCCCAAGACGTCACCTAAGCGGCCGTTTCTCCCCGCATTGATCCCTGGATCCTGATCGCCTCGCCCGCCAATCGGGTGTCGTGCTACCGCACCCTCTAGGTAAATTAACTCAAATTGAAAATCCTCCACGTCAAAAAGCACTTCCGCCGAGACAGTGAACGCAATCTCACTTCCATTTTCTATTTTGCCGTAACTTATTAGTATCAGGCTTCTGCAATGAGCGCTGCTTGCGGCACCCAACGAATGACTCCTGTCACATCTTGTGACATGTTGCCACAATTCTCACAGACATGGCTCAGGCTGCGCGACAGCTCCTCTTTGGCATCCTGCTACTGTACTACTAGTACGGTAGTACCATCGATATGGCTTAGCATATCGATGGCTCGAACTGCAAGTGCAGATTCGGATGTGCGGCTAGAATTTCACGGCTATCTGCTGGTCTCCTTTCTTGGTCATCGCTCCTCGCATTCCTGGAAGTCCTGTCCCGGTAAGGTATGGGGCATATTGCCCTTTACCCGCCAGCAACCGAGCCACGGATCAATATGTTCCTGCATGGGGTGACGGGGGTAGATCTGGCATTTAGGCGTTGCGCAGTTGCCGTGCGTGATATATTTCATATCATTTGAACCCTTACGGCGAGTTGACCAGGAAAGTTTGCCGTCGGATCTGGAAGCTTTGAGTGACGGTTGACGAAGGTGGCCCAAAGCCGCCCCGACAGAGACAAATGAGACTGCGCTTGCCGCAGGCTTGAGTGGCAGCAGTCTCCATTCAAGCCTTTCCCTTCTCTCCTGCGTCACCCGTCTCGAACTGTTTGTTGACATCCTCCTGCCACGAGACATCTCCTTCCGTGTTGTACGCCGCTCACGATCAGTCAACTTACTCTTACTGTGCGTCCAGCCTTCCGACGCCGCCCTCCACAACGCCAGGGGAGGCCAATCGGGACGCGATATGCCTGCCTGTCGTTGTCTGACATGACCGATGGGACGATGAAATGACCCAAACACTCGCATTTAGCGCCTCCAAATTGATCCTGCCTTTTGTCCAGGTTGGGAGCTTGACTTGCCGACGATGTTGGCGCGCCTTATCTGCGTCATATTGCTTTCCTTTGCAACATGTCTATGTAGTACCGTCACTCCCCGCGATGACCGAGACGCAGCCACACGGAACAGAGGGACCATTGCAGCGCTATGGGATCGAGGCAGCGGCTGGCAGAAAGGGGGTCAACAGAACGGCTTCCTTCGCATGCCCATGGCCCGGAAGACGGTGAATGGCACGGGTAGACGGGGACGACACGACAAGGGACGAGGCGACCATGGGTCTACAGCTGTTTCCAAACGGGGCTGGGGCTGGTCACACATCGAAGACGTGGGAGGGATCATATACATTATACAAAGTGAGTCGCGCTCCTTTCGTCTAGCTCAGGCTCGCCAAGCTCGAGTCAAGTGTGGGTATTAACCTGCGCCGTCTGGAGTCAATATTGGTTCACCACCACAACCCGTACAAGTCCTCATGGACACGGGGTCGTATGAGCTATGGGTCAATCCCAACTGTGCCAATTCCATCGACCAGGCTCTCTGCAGCAGCTACGGCACATACTATCCCGGTCAATCCAAGTCTGCATTGCGCGTGGGTGGCAGCTTCGACATTGCTTACGGCACGGGGGCGGCTACCGGGCAGTACTGGTCCGATACGATGGGCATAGCCATGTTTCAGGTGCCGGCCGTACAGTTCGGAGTGGCAAACGACAGCAGCTTTGCCTTCTCGGGAGTCTTGGGATTGGGATACACATTCCCCTACTCCATCCCCTACCCGAGCCTCCTCGACCTCATGGTTTCCCAGCGAGTCATTGGAGCTCCCGTCTTCAGTCTAGGGTTGGGAGGGGAGGGTGACGGCTTCAGCGAGGTCATTTTTGGAGGCGTCAACCGGTGGAAGTTCGCGGGCAAGCTAGTACCCGTGTCCATCTGGCCGCCCATCAGCAAGCAGGATCCGCATTGGATACAGTTCGTCGCTCCCCTTGTCTCCTCGAGTCTTCCTCCCATTCGTTGCTTACCAATTGTGATTAGGTATTGGGTGAACGTGACCTCGGTTGGCATGACCAAGCCCGGTTCGCGCCCCGTCGTGTACACCGACCGCAACACCTTCACCATGCCGATGCTGATTGACACGGGATCGACGCTCTCCTACTTCCGGGAGGACCTGGTTGCCCAGATTGGCCAGGCCTTCAGCGCAGTCATTGACAACGACGTGTACACGGTAGACTGCAAGTACCGCAGCATGAGCGGCTCGCTGGACTTTGGGTTTAACCGAGGTCAGATGGTTATCAATGTGCCCTTTAATGACTTCATATACGAGCAGTACCCGGGGCACTGCCTGTTGGGCGTGCAGCCCGCGGACATCGGCTCGACCAACTATGTCCTAGGTGATACATTCATCCGAGGCGCATATGGTAAGCAATTTTCCCGTGCTACACAATAACATGATGCATCATGCTGACTTGGAAAAAAATAGTGGTGTTTGATCAGCAGTCCGACATTATATGGCTTGGGCAGTACTTCAACTGTGGGGATGGTGTTGTTACAGTTGGGTCCAAGGCGAAAGATGCTGGTGCTGTCCTCGGGGCATGTTAACAAAACAGTGGTATTACACGAGGAATTGCAGGAACGGATATGCCAATCTCTTTTCATGATCTCAACATCCGATGGGCACACGATAATGTCCGATGCGCCACGGACATATTCGCAGGCCCGAGGTTAGGTGTTGGTATCAGTCCCAGAGCTGCCAACACATGTCGATGGTCCATGGCTTTCGGCTTCCGACACTACCGATAAACAACTTTGTTTCCAGGATGAAAACCATTGACCGGAGCGTGGGACTTGGCTAATGCTCGGCGCTTGTTCCACCTTTGACGGGCCGCGTGTATATTCGGGTCCACTGTTGACTTAGCGCCGAAAAAATATGGCTTCAGTACGCGTGTACCACGATGTTTCGTAACGAGGTACCCACAAGTTGTCACTCTGAAACCTGGAGGATACATGTCAACTGTTGAGTTCGAGTCGTGAGCGACAATGAAGTTCAAGTTGGTGATGCACAAAATTTCGGACATGGATGGCGGCCTGCCCGCAACGGTTGGATGATGGGACAGGTCGCCGACACCGTGACGCGTACAATGGCCGTCCCGGACTCCCGATATCATTTACTCCTGTACTCCTACTATTAGTCCTCCCATATTTACTTGCTCGAAACACAATTGTCTGCTCTACACCCACCAACAACGGTTCCAGATCTCTTGTCCCGCTCAATCAGCTACTGCACTTACATATCTCCCATTCTCAGACTGCTCTTTATCCACTCCTGTATCTAGGACGCTTCTACTAGCATCGATGGAGCACGCTGATCGCTATAGGCGGAGACCCGCCACAGACATCTTTACCCGTGACAAGGACATCGACAGACGAAACTGCCAGCGGAAGGTTCCCATGAAAGTCCTTATCCTGGGCCTGGGACGAACAGGTACTGCCTGTACGTGTTTGCTCCGACATCATCATCATCATCATCACTCTCTTGGCTTGCAGCGTACTGACCTTTTGCCGTGTCATAATAGCAATAAGAGCTGCGATGCGACAGCTGGGATACGTCGACACCTACCACATGATGTCCTGTTCCATCGAGAACCCCCCGGACGCACTCCTATGGATGGACGCGCTGCGTGCCAAATACGACGGCGTTGGCAAGCCTTTTGGTCGGAAGGAATGGGACATGCTGCTGGGAGAATGCCAGGCCGTTTGCGACTGGCCCGCCATAGCTTTCGCAAAGGAGCTCATCGAGGCCTATCCCGAAGCGAAAGTGGTCTTGACCAACCGGGACGTCGATTCCTGGCACGCATCGACGATGCGCACGGTATACTGGAGAGTCACCGATCCGGAACTGCGAATGCTCTCCAACTTCAGCTGGGCAGCAGGCATGTACTACCCCATGTTGAAGAAGTTCTTCGACACCTTTTTTGAGGGCGACTTCCCCAACAGGGGCAAAGACGTCTTCAAGAGGCATTACCAGGAGGTCAGGGAACTCGTGCCCAAGGAAAGACTGCTCGAATACAGGATCACCGATGGCTGGGGCCCATTGTGTGAGTTCCTGGGAGAAAAGGTGCCCGACAGCCAGCCGTTTCCGAATGTCAACGACAACAAGGACTTTGTGTCGAGGTCTCGGAGGAGGAATCGCATGCAGATGCTGAACGTAGGTCTCCAGGCGCTGCAGTATATTCTGATGTTCGGAACGGTGCTGTACGTTGTCGGCCGTCTCCTCCGCGGCTATATATAGCCTTAGTCCGCCACAACGTCGAGCGATGTTATTGCAAGGGAAAGGAATTGGTTTGGCAGCATCATCACTAGTAACTACCACAAGCGGCATAAAGGGGACGTGGAAGCCGTGAACATATATACCCATCACAATACACATAACCATAATCACAATCTTCGATCTATCCTTTCCCTGCTGTACGAAATTTCCAAGATCCAAACCTGACCTGTGACTCGAAGAAGGAATCACTTCGCCCCAAGGAGCCGGTTGTGATATATGAGGGTTGACAAATCAAGCAACAATGAACTGAACAATTAGTACAGTAACCTGAGGGTTACGGTAGGTCACTTGTGCAGGCCTCGACTGTCTGTTGTACAGACTGTGGGTATCACTTCATGGACCGACCCTGTGAACTTTGCAGCAGGGCATACGAAACCACACTATCAGGGAACGGCATCCCCGGACAAACAAGGTATCATGTGTTGATTTAGCGGGGAAGATCTACACATAGTGACATCTTGTTCCTCATCCAATGCCCCCCACAAGAACGATAAATCAAGAAAAGTCCGAACATACCAGTAACCGCCTCGAGGAGGCGCCAAAAAGAGAGCAGGGTAGATGCTAGTGGATGGTGATCCACAAAAACGACCTTCCAATCGGTTAGCAGGAGTGAGATGCAGACAAAACCCTGAAGTGTTCTACTGACCTGGCTCTGGGAGCTGTCTGTGTCCTCGCTCTTGGAATTGTATGCCTGAGGCTCTCCCCCGTTCCCGTGAGAGTCATCCACACCGGAATGGTTCGACACTTCGATCGCAACTTCCACGGGTTCACTGGTCCCGAGGAGTCCAGCGTTCGCATCCCGGCCACTGACCCTCAAGAACCTTGGATATATGTGCCGCAGCCGAAATGCGCTTTCGAACGAGCTCTTCTCCAAAGTGTCCAGTCTTACCCATTCTTCGTCGGACGCCGTTGCTCCCGCGGCCCCTTCCAGATCCCACGTCGCAACCTCTGTCGCTCCGTTCCAACTGACAAACAACTTCGCATTCTCGTGCTCATCCAAGGCAACCAATGTATCTGGCTTCGTCAGCGGCCATCCATGCCAAGGAAACTTGTACACACGATATGCCTGCACATCCCCGGCGCCAAACCGGCTCTCAGGGCCGTAGTTGACATCGCACAGGAGGCGCCCGTCGTTGGCAAACTCGCTGAAAGCGGCCAGGTGGCCGTAGCTGAGCAAGACATTGCCGCTCGGTAACGTCTGAAGTGACCCTTGCGAGATGGCGCGGAGTTTGCGCGGGTTGACGTACTCGGTCACCACGGCCACCGTCATCGCCTGCTGATCGACCTCGAGCCGTAGGCCCCGCGAGTCGCTCCGCATCGGGTTTTCGTTGTCCACGGCGTTGTCGAACAGGGTGAGGGTTGAACCGGTTGCATCCCATCTTGCATCGTGCTGGTATGCGAAGTCGGTCGCCCTCCCTCCTGAGAGGTCCCTGAACCTGTTCTTCTTTCCACCCAGAACCCAGATCACCTCGCCGTTCGTGCCGTTGATGTAGGTCAAGGAGCGGGTATAGCGGGCAGAGACGAGATAGTTGCCGGCAGCGTCTTTGTCCACGCTGTTCATGTGGAAAAAGTCCCACGCCTTGTCACCTTCGCCATCTCCGCCAATACCTCGATAACTATCCGTGACGTCGTAATGTTCAGATGCCCGCCACTGGAAGACAGCAAGCCCGGTCTCGATATCAATTTCTTGTATCAGGCAGTCCCACACTGGGCCCACGCCTTTTCCAACAGAGGACAGGTCTGCCTGGACCACTTCGTACACGGTCAGCAAGGCAGTGCCCGCCGCTGTGATTCTGAAGTCGTGTAAGTCGCCGTCCAGGCCGTTAGCTGCCGTGATCCTTTTGTACGTCCGATAATGTTGATCAAGCTGGACAAAGGGTCAGAAGGTTGAGCTACCGAGAAACCGGGGACAACTTGGAGCTCTCTACATGTCGATGCGCGCTCCAAGGGTTTTCACTCACCATGTAGTAGGCCCCGGCACCGTGACCACCGACGCTGTCATCCCCTGCCCAAAAGGTCAAGTACTTGGCGCCTCGGTACTCCTGAACCAACAAGTTGTACAGTTGCTGTCCGTTCCAACTCGTTGTCCAGACGAGATGGCCGGCGTGGTCGTAGATGGTGGCCCGCGGCTCGGACGTCGCACCACCTCTGGGCGTCAGGAATGTGTACAGGGACTTGTCGCAGTCAGTGCTTGACTTTAGTATGTTGAAGCGAGGGGCGGTTGCTTCCGTGGACCGAAACACTTGGAGAGGATGCCTGCCGTACGCCTCCCGATCGTACCCGTAGTCGCGGAAGAACGGCGCTTCTTCAGCAAATGCACGACCAGCTGCAGTGATGCACGTCAAGATACATGCAGCAAGACATATTGACATCATATTGCTGTTTGCCTATGGTGGAAGTTGGGACGACTGTCAACCTTTGAGTGCAAAGTATTGGACTGCGCTTGGACCTGCACGGTTACTCTCGCCTGGCCACTCTGATGCTTGGATCTCTGGTGCAGGCTTCCCGTCTACAGGAATGGTTTGCACCGGAGTGACTGGTTGCAGGGGTGCACGGACGGGCGGAACTAGAGGAATAAAGAGGTTGTACTGAAAAGGGCGCCAGGTTATACTAGTCATCTAAGGATGACAAGTGCCGTACTCCCGGAAGGTGACCGTTTGACGAGCGCCTTGTCAGTGAACTTTTGCACACCCCAGTTTTAGCTTCCACGGCCCGCATATTGTGTTGAATAAAGACTGTGGTATGGTAAGTATGGTTCGAGAAGTACTTGGTGGATAACAATGATTTGTATCTGACGTGGCCTTCGTGGCATTGAAGGAATGTCTGTGGAGCTAAGGCGTACGTACAAACGTGTATAACGCGTGGCTGGTGGGTCTCTTTTATCTTCAGAAGAATGACATGCAAGTGTTTGCGCAAGGCATAATCATCCCGTTCTTTGCTTGTTCCGGTAAGAAATCGACCTTCTAACCGTAAATGGATCCTGATCGGCGGCAATACGTGGAGGTTGGATGCGTGACACGAGTCACGATACTTTCTCCGAGATCAACTGCCCCTCTGGAACCCTACTCGGAGTTTTGGACATTTCCAGGTCGAATAATAGCATGTCGTCGAGAAAGACTTGGTTCTGGCACTCATTACTGCCATTCCGAGTCTTGGAATCCTGAAAGAAATGCCACATATGCATGCGGACCTGGCCATGGCCGACCGAGCCCTACCGCTTGTCGAGCTCTCCCGAACCACCAGCAGGAAATCTAATCGCTCGTCAGAGGACTTCAACCTAGGCCCGAAATGCCCGGACATACCCCAAGTCTCGAAAGAGCCAGCGAGCTGGGCTGCTCTGCCCAGGAAAGGTCAACTCTTCATTCTCTTCCTTTGCCGGTTTGCCGATTTCCTGCAGATCGCCTCCATGCAGACCTATATCTTCTACCAGCTGAAGAGCATGGACACCACAATGACGGACGCTCAGGTTTCGAGCCAAGCCGGCATTGTTCAAGGCGTCTTCACTGGCGCACAGGTCGTTACTGCTGTTCTTTGGGGTAGGGCGGCAGATGCAAGGTGGTGCGGCCGGAAGCTGGTCGTCGTGATCGGCATTTTCGGGACGGCCATGTCGTGTATCGGCTACGGGCTAGCCCGTACCTTCTTCTGGGCCGTGTTCTGGAGGGCTTTTGGGGGCAGTGTGAATGGAATAGTGGGCGTCATGTCAGTCTTGGGTAAACATCACGCTGGCATGCTCTGGACATCCCCACTGACAAAGCAACTCTTACTAGACGCACCATGATCTCCGAGGTTACAGTCGAGAAGAGGTTTCAGTCGCGAGCGTTTATGATCCTTCCTCTGAGCTTCAACGTGGCGGGTGTTCTGGGGCCTAGTGAGTCAAATACTGTTTCAGACGACACCCTTTCGTCAGAACTGCTTGGTGTGCTAACTGCGGCATCCAGTGATGGGCGGATGGCTTGCTGACCCCGTCAATACACTCCCGGGTCTGTTTGGCCCAGGTCGACCGCTCGAATCGGACCTTATCAAGGCATACCCATTCGCATTGCCAAGCATGGCCAATGCTGCAGTCCTCATCGTTGTCGGCCTTGTCGTGGTGTTTGGTCTTGAAGAGGTAAAGTTTTGTTGGTCACCTGCTGTTGATTTTTCTCTCTTGACTCACCAGCTGTAGACGGGAGAACTTCAACGACAAGCCAAGGTGCGCCAGTTCTCGATTGCTAGACTCCTGTCCTTTGTGCGAGGGCGCGGCAGTGGCGACTACTCGAAGCTTGCGGAATCCGAAGCTGCGGCTGATGTTCAGCTGGAGCGGGCAAAGCATGAAATTGCAACCACCGACACGGACACGTCATTGCCCGAGCCTCCCCCGTCGAAGCTGCCTTTCCGACACCTGTGGACTCGGAACCTGATGCTCACGCTGTGCGCAACAGCCTTTTACGACTTTCATCTGGGAGCTTTCGCCAACATGTGGACATTGTTCCTCGCTACGCCTCGACCAGATACCAACAAACAGTCTGGGTCACTCGCTGGTGGTCTTGGTATGTCGGCGTCCAACCTCGGACTCGCCACGTCAATCATAGGCTGGCTTGGGATGCTGCTTCAAGTATTTCTGTATCCTCCTGTGCACGCTCGGCTCGGGACCTTGAAGTCGTTTCAGCGCTTTCTCCTGTTGTTTCCTGCCCAGTATCTCCTGACACCGTACCTTTGTATGCTGCCTTCGTCGACCGGCGCTGCTAGAGAAGCACCGGGAGGTCTGCTATGGCTAGGTCTTTTGTCAATTCTACTGATCCATACGGTTGCTAGAACCATGACGCTGCCGGCAAGCATCATCCTGGTCAACAATGCTTGTCCGCATCCCAGCGTGCTCGGCACCGTTCATGCTCTTGGGCAGAGTGTATCTGCAGCGTTCAGGACGCTAGGACCCATCATCGGGGGACAATGGTACGGAGCTAGCCTGGATTATGGAATGGTTAGTCTAAGTTGGTGGGCTGTGGCCGCTGTAGCAGGCTTGGGATGGACAGTATCGCTCATGACGTACGAAGGGGGCGGCCGACATCCAAGGTAGCGGGGTACATTGGACACCCAATGGCAAGAGAAGCAGTGCCAGTCCTCCAGGCAGTGACTACAGACAGTTCAATAGCTGACTCTATGCTGAACATATGATACCCGGTATCGATGATGAGGCCTCGCACCAACTTCAAACATGTTGCCTATAAACGTTCAGGTGCACAGCCGGACTGGAATGTCAGTGAAAACACCAGGGTCGCATCTATGTCATCTCGCAGTGAATGAAGGGACATTCGAGAGACTATGGTGCTTTCCCAATTCTTGGTGCATGTTATAGTACGTCTGGCTGTGTGATTCGAGGATTCCACAGACTCAAGCCCGAGGAAGCGTAACTAGAGTCTCGATCCTTGCCTTGAACGACGTTGATACAAAGTTTCAGGTTGGACTGCACAAGGGGAGGATCGGCGTAGCCTTTCTTGTTGATCTGAAATTACAATAAATGTCTGGAGGACAGCACTGGAAGTGTATACGTGGCATATTTTAAAGGGTAGTTATTCGCCAAGAGCCGCCCTTGAATCTTGATGTAACACACTGAGGTATATTAGCCTGAATTGCCGCACCACGAGGAGCGACTTCCTGTAAATTGATCTTAGCTCATACTTTACTTACACGGATATGGAGCCTGTCCTGACACCTGGCGTCTAGGTTGTTGACCCGGTATTTAAAGGCCCCAGGCTCGGTTGCACGGTCGTACTATGCTGTACCAACATCACTTATGTGTTGCATATCAACATGCGAACCTAAGCGCTCGCCCTGCCTAAACATACCAGATGGAATTATAAGGTTGACGCCCTACACGTGCACTAGAATCTGACAATTGTCAATCAGTACTGCTGGAATGCGTATCCTTCCCTCTAGTCTCGTCTTGATACTTGGGGCCCGCGCCACGTGCGCCAGTCAATACCCCGGCCACGTCAAGGACTTCCATTGGACCCGACCGTTCCCTTACGACAACACGGCCCCTCTACACACTGAAACAAAATGCGAAGTTACTCGCACATTCCGGGCTGAACAGTGGACATTGGGAGACTTGCGATCCTCCCCTTGGCGTACCGCCATTGACACGTACACCGGCTGGCACTCTTACCCTGGGTCGTGGGAGGGTGCTGATCACGGCTCACAACAGCGGCAGTACCTGATCATGGACTGGCTGGATGTCCCCGTGCCCGTCAGGAGGTGGGTTGATGCCGAGGAACACCACGATAGGAAGGAAGGAACGCAGGGTAAATGGTGGATGTTTGGACAATTCGAGCGCCCGATTACTCTGAGGCGCTACGGTGACTTGGATCGGAACGGGACTAGCGTACAGGATGCAGACAAGGTGTTGTTATTTGCACCGGCCGCGATGTACGAGATATTGCCTCTATGGGTCGCTGAGGGTAGCGAGTGTGATGGTAATGTTCTGTATTATCCTGACGCGTTTGAGCATAACATTGACCGGAGAACAGCCGAGATGCTGGATCTCTCAAACTATAGTTCTCACCCAACAGACAACTCAGTCATCGCTTGGCCCGTTAACCATCAGGTCCCGGATACGGGGCATGGGAAGAAGGACATCACCTTTGACATCAAGGCGTTTTATGTCATTGAGACGGAGCATGGCCGGGCATGGAGAGAGATGTGGGAGAAGATGTATAGGACCATTCGTCGGCAGGAGAGGAAAATGAAGAGGGAGGAGAGAATGGCAAAGAGGAGCACGTTGGGTAGTCTCGACACAGACGAACAGGCGCATGTCAAGGATGAGCTATAATAGAGTCAAGTAAAGTGTGTTGGTAACATGACTCTTTCCCCTCCCACACCTCCTGCGGAGTAGAACACCAGCATGAGTCCTGCTATGCCTAACGAAACTAGGCGTGTCGTACATCTCTCACTTTCTGTACCACATCCTAGTAACCTTCGTCTTCCTAACCTTCTTTTGCAATTGAAAGATGCCGTAGAGCAATGCCTCGGCAGTCGGCGGACAGCCAGGCACGTAGACATCGACAGGTAGGATCCGGTCAACTCCTCTAACCACACTATAACTATAGTGATAATACCCGCCGCCATTTGCACAGCTTCCCATGCTAATCACCCACTTTGGGTCGGGCATCTGATCGTAGCATTGTCGAACGGCCGGCGCCATCTTATTGCAGACCGTTCCAGCCACGATCATGACGTCCGCCTGACGGGGAGAAGCTCGAAAAATGATACCTAATCGGTCTTGGTCGTAACGTGGCATCGACGTGTGCATCATCTCGATACCGCAGCAGGCGAGGGCAAATGTCAATGGCCACATGGAGCCATTGCGTGCCCAGGCGATGAGTTGATCGACGGTTGTCCTGTTCATGGTGTAGCGTCATGTCAGTTTTCGGGACGGAGAACGGGCCTTGGATAGGGGGGTTTTGAAGATGCGTACACAACGTGTTGTACCACGCTGGTGGGCTTCAGGTCTGAGGACAGAGCCCGCGACGTGGAGGTCGCGCCATTACGCGTTAGAGCTGAGAGTTCTCTCCGATGTACTGTGAAGGGACGGAGATCCAAGTGAGTTACTCTTAGCCTTTGCTGTTGTTGTCGTCGTGCAAGTAGACGTAGTGAAGCAGCGGGCCACTCTGGAGGGTAAGGTAAGTTAGTCGGGAGAGGTGACTGGTTGTGAGTGCAGTGAGATGCCACGTACGTGTATTCCATTGGGGGAGAACCATGTTGTATGATGAACCATGAAGTAAATTCAGGAGAACGAAGGAGAGCAAAAATAAGTACAGACAAGAAGGAAAACGTCTGTTATGTCTTCTGTGACATACAAGCTCCTGGTCGTGTGCCTCCATCTGTTACACGTGATTGGTCAAGTCCTGCGTGGAGTCCGGATAATGCACACACCGACGGGGAGTTGAAGCCGGAAAAAACACGCAAGCGCCCGGAGAAAACACACAACCAGAAACTTGGCACCGGAATTTGACCTCACCCACACAAAAATGGATCCAGGACCGCAAGGGCAATGCAACGTCTGTCGACTTCCCTTTGGACCATGCGCTCCTGGCGAACGAAATGCCTGCCATTTCTGTGGGTGTTATTTCCCTCGGATCGACTCTACCAGGCGACACGAAAGAAAATGCTCCTCAAGGGAAGGGCGGCCTTTGCCGACCAAGGCGAAGCCAGGCCGAAAGCGACAATCATGTGACGAATGCGTCAGGGCCAGGGTATCCTGTGACTGTGTTGCGCCCTGCGGCCGCTGCTCAGCCCGCTCACTGGCTTGTGTATATTCTCGCTTCTGCACGGATCCTTCGCATCGGCCAGGGTTGCAACCACCCAGGCGATCCGCCAGCCCTCCGCGTGTCCCGTCTAGTAAGGAGCGCCTAATGGTTCCCTTTTTACTCAACTGCACTGATACGTCTGTTACCTCTGTCAACGACATCCTTGCCGACGAGCCAGAGAAGGATGTGGGAAAGTCCGATGCTGCATGGCAAAACACGGTGATGCCCGATATCATTCGCGATGACTACACCATCGACCCCAGACTTCTGTTCACCGGGCTAGACATACCAGCACACGATGACCTTGGTGAAGATGGCTTTGAGGGTAGAACCGTCCCGGCCTCCTTCATTGTCAATGGGCCCTCGCGGCTAATGTCCGAGTTACTGGACTTTCTGAGGAGGCACCCAGGCGTCGGTAAAGACATGGACCGAGTGTCGTTACAGAACTTCTTTAGCAATGAGAATTGTGAGAAGTTCGTGTCGACTGCATATCGTCGACGACATTATCACTCTCCAGTCATCCACTGGGCGACACTGGACTTGGAGAAGATCGCGCCTCCCCTCCTGTTGGCACTGGTTTTGACAGGTGCTACATACTCACTGTGGCACGAAACAGACTCAGACGACAACCGCTTCCCTCAGAGACTTCAGGTACTAGCCGACAAATATATCTTTAGCAGCCTAAGGACACAGGTCGGCATGGACATTACTGGGAACAATAATTCTCAACAGACGCTGGAGATTCTTCAAGCGGCATATTTGGTCAATTACCTGCATATTAGCATGAACGACGTCGATATGCGCCGGCGCGTCATGACCAAGCGACATCCGACGCTGGTAATGTATGTGACTGAACTCCGGCTGAGCTGCAGCCAACACACGGCCGGCGAGATGACGCAGGAGTTCATATTTCGGGAGTCCTGTGTCAGGCTCGGCACCTGGACCTTCCTGACCGACGCTCTGCTCACGCTTTTCTTCAACAATCCGCCCACCATGACTCTCCCTGGACTGCGGTGTGACATGCCATGCAGTGAGGAGATCTGGGATGCCGAAACACTCAACGTAACGGAGGTGCCTTTGTCTGGCTTTGATCTGAACCGCTTGATCAGGGGGCTCCTTAACGAAGGGGAGTGGTCGTCCGACACAGCAGCTATGTACGAATCCCTAAGTGTCCAGCAACTCCACGCGGCCATTTTCGGTAAGTGAATCGCTCCCTCAAAGTCTTACTAACAGCGGAATTTGGTGATTGACCCCTACTCCAAAGCCATGCAGCCGATGATCTTTACCTGGCACACGATGCTACGGCCCACAGCGGTCGCTCAGGCCTTATTATGTGGGTTGCAACAGTGGAGACGACTCTGGGACACGGCCATTGACCGCGTTGACGTTAGCCAGCGACAGTGGTTAGGCGTCGTGAGGCACGCGCCGGAGATCGCCTGGCTCTCTCTGCGGACGGTCCAGGTTATGATGGAGGGGAAAGATAGAGACTCAAAATATTTGCAGCGAATCGCAACTTACGACTTGACTGATTTTCATCAGTTTATACGTACGCATGGAACGATAAGAGAAACTAACAAAAATATATCACGAGGATAACTATAAAATATAAACATATAAAATACATCAATTACCAAACCTAGTAATATAGTAGGCCTGCTCCTAACACTCCGTCTTTTCAAGTGTACCGTGGGTTGGGATTACATACATTTATTACAGCCGACCTCGTGTCCTCGTCCGTTTACGCTGTGATATTATTCTCTAGCCTGTCCCCGGGCTCCCCTAAACATAGTAAGCAAGTCCCCGAAACCGCCAGTGACTTGCTTGTACACCCACACTGCCAGACTCATAAAGCCAAACAATGCCATGGGAAGAAAAGTATAAGTCGACCAAACTGGCGGCCAAGGTTAGTATTCGTTAGAGCACCAAACCCGGCGAGGAACACTTACACACCCAGCCACCCGGGCGCTTCACGACATGATACAACTCATTGGCCATGATCTCTGCTGCCGCCTCAGGTCTGGCCCATGGTCCGACTAGGCGCAATTTGGTGTTGAAGTTGGGCCCCATGGCCCACGTGAAGAGGGCACGCCAACTATGGTGGCGGACCATGTGAGTAAAGCTCGGTACAGCACCCATGTCCAGCCCCAGCTGGTAAGCGTAGCTGTCGTGGTCCACGCCGCGCTTGGTAGCGAAGAAGTCATATCCTGCACGGGGATGTAGAGCGTAGTCGACTTCACACGGAGCAATAGCACCTTCGTTGGCGGCATGGTGCTGACTCAGGAGAGGCAAGGTCTCGTCCCGAGTGTTACCGTCGTTACTAGCACCCAGGTAGAGACGGCGAGTCAGCTTGTGCCCATGATGGTACTGCAGCAAACGCAGAACCCAGAGTTGGGCTTGCAGCTCTGCTAGAGGTGGGATTGCACCTAAGACACACGCCTGTCAACATGTGGTCTAGTTGACTATGAGCCTGAGAGAGGAAGCCATACCAATGCTCGGCCGGACAAACCCAATGTATGCAATGCCATCCTTAATATTCCGATATATGCCTCGGTTCTTGGTTGCATCGGCGAGATTGGGGTAACCCGTGCTGAGAAAGTCGACCTTGGTGCGGTATCCGGTGGCAAGAATGACCACGTCTGGTTTGACCACATTGTCTTGACTGGTGTTCGCCACCATGGGATCTCTGTCAACCTTGGGGAAGTGCATCAGTCCGTCATCGGTCATGTGGGTTGGGAATGGTTTCAGGTCGACCGGAGTGCCGTTCGTTTCTTGGATGGGCACATTGATGAATAAGGCACGAATGGCATTCAACACTCCCTTCCGTCGGTTTTCAGACAGCCATGGTATGAGCTTGTCTGATTTGACAATTAGGAGGGAGTCGGAGTGACGCCTCACTTGCGGCACGCCGCCCACCCACTGATCGATACCCCAGGTGGTGCCGGCGATGGTCATGAAGATGAACTTGATCCACCAGTCGTAGAAGATCCAGAGAAGCTGCCCGCGCTGAATTACGGGGGGGACATACATCGTGTCAAAGAGGCTGGCCACCGTGGTATCGATGGGTTTGTTGGGTCGCTTGCCGGGATAAGGCGCTCCCCATATTCCGCATATGACCGGCTCGGGGGTTCGCTTTGGTGCTATCATGAAACCCTCCCTGTGACAGAGAATGACCCGTTGCACATCAGGATGATGGACAGCCTGGTGTCCAATGTCCATTGCTGTCTCTCCCGCTCCGAGCACCACCACTGTCTCGGCTCCTCGAAAGATGTCTGCACTCTTATAGCTGCATGAATGGACGATCTTGGGCTTATGGTGGTGATGATAAGCTTTAAGCTTGGCGGTTAAAGGAGGGATGTCAAGACTCACCTCACACAAGAGATTCAGCTTGCTGGACAGATGTAGTCCTGGAATGTCTGGGATATTTGGATGAACGTTGATTCCCGAGCAGATAGCGACAGCATCACACAGCCAGTCCTCTTTGATCCAGCTGGAGCCCTCGGTGTCTGCACAAGTCGTCTTTTTGAGGAGCGTAACAAGGTGCTTGCCATCCACCGTCCGAGACACGTTGACAACCTTGGAAGAGCACTCGATGTACCTTGAGAGCTTATATCTGGCGACGTAACTGTCCATATAGGCCAGATAGGCCTCGGGGGTGACGAATTCGGGTGCCTCCGTCGCAAACCGATGGTCCGAAAAGGCTGTCAGATACTTGGATGAGACGAGCTGGAAATGTATGTCGGTTAGTAGTCCTGCCTCTTGTCCGACACCAGGATACGTTACCTCGGCATCTTTCCAGACGCGGTAGCGAAACGTTCCTCCAATACTCTCCTCTGCCTCGAACAGGCGGACCTCGATTGGGTCCGGGCCGTCGAAGTACTCCTGAGCAGTCGCGAGCCACTTCAACGTCACCAACCCAGATGGCCCGCCTCCGACAACCGCGACCTTCATGTTGTTTCCAAGTTAAACAAGCCGAAGCGATAAGTGACTGAGGTGGCAAAAGTCAAACGGATGGATGCCACCGAGGTGTTACATAATATCGACACGAAGAAGTCTGCCACGACAGGACGTGTGGATGATGCCGAGCCACAGCTCAGTTGTTGTCCATCTGCTTGCTGATCCGGAATGTTCCGAGGGGCAGTTTGTTAAAGGCAGGCGCAGTCAAGAGAGTTGAACATCTGGTTCTTAATGATGGGATCACTCAGGAGTAGTCACGGAGGGAAGGCTCAAGGCGCATCGCATCAGATGAGCACTGGTACATTATATAGCCCCAATTCTCGGATCATGAGCTGCAGCCATCTTACCCTCGAGTGTTGGCCGAGGTTCGCTACCTATCATCATATCCCGACTGCAGGGCTTTCCCACCTTCGTTGGGAGATGACAAGCACGAGTTGGTGGGGTTTGTTGCGGATGGAGATTGGCTACCAGAGATCGAGTCTCTGGCAAGTTTGTACGACCTCAAGAAAATCGCATGGTGTGTTGGTGTGGTGCTCCTTGCTCGTGCCCCAATCATAATTGGGCGGTAAGAACTAAGACCTGGTGGAAGCCATGTGCCGCACAGCATGAGACAGAACATTTACGACCAACAGACCACACCGTCTTTCTTTGGTAAGCCCAGTTGAAAGAGATCCATACCTTGCTAGGAAATCGTCCAAGAAGCTTGTATTTACTAACCAGTTCGATTAGACATGCCCGTATAAGATGCACATTCCTTTGCACATAGCTTCGACGGGTGAACGGATCACTCGCATCCGACTCAGATGCCGCCTTGAATGATGTGAGGAAAAGAGATCGGTCGCTCTATTGTGACATGTTATCTGGATGGGATTCAAGGTCCCGGCCATAAGCTTACCCTCATCACCTGGTGAACATCGCTGGATCGGTGTCACGGTCACACAATCGTTACCGATGCATGATCTTAAGTACGCTTGTCCCACGTTCGTGGACGTGAGCAACAGCGGACACGGACAGTCGCACCGCATGTCCTAAGCTACACGTCCATTCGCCACTTGCCTTGTCTCCATCCTAGGAAGGCAAATCACTCTCCAAGGCACCGCCTGGTTTTGTCCCTGGACGTACATACCGGGAAGAGTGCTTCTGTTGTACGGCGCAGTTCAATGACTGAGCCTAACATGCCTTGGCAGATTGTCCGCCCTGCTCTCTCTGTCAGCTCACCGATAAGGCCCCATATGCAGTCATATCGAGCTAATGCAGGCCAGAAGCCCCGACTGCAAGAGTAGTGGCGGTCTCTCCTCGGGGAGAACAGTGACTGTTGGGTCGTGAAGTGCGGGGTTAGCCTAGCCTTGTACGACGACTGGGAGTATGAAAGAGCCATGTCTATGTCTTCATCCCGCCGACTTCGACATTAACAATAGTTGATTACGCTATTCGTAGGTGGCTTGATCTGTACTCATTATTGCACCCCATGTTGACCCGATCACAGCAGCACGGACCTTATTGCCCACGACGATACCTCCTTTAGATGCAGCATGGCAGACTCCGAGTCCAGCGGCAAACAACCCGATACAAGCGGATCGGGCGGGCAAACGTCTGGTGATCGAGACTCAAGCCACTCTGATGGTGTCATTGGGGAAGCGCAAGTCACGGTTAGGGGCCGGGCAAGTGAAATGAGCCAAGTGATCTCCTCCGGCGAAGAGGCAAGGAGGCGCCGTCGGAAAACGAAAGACCAAGACTCAGACTCAGTGATGAAGGAATAATTGGTCAAAGAAGATAATTATGACTCCAGTCAGAGTCTTCGGTACGGACAAATGGTCGTTTTCACTCCTGGGCGATACCTTCATAGCATGTCCTGAGTTCTCTCTTGTACGTTTCTTCGTCCTCGACCTTCGCCTTCACAACGGATTCAACATCCTCTTGCCACAGCGCCGCTACCCCCTTCAACCGAGTAATGAACTTCTTGTCGTTCGAGAACTTGGGAACAATGTGGTCTTCAAATACGAAGAGCCATCCGTTGAGGGACCTTACGCAAGCCCAGAACCATACTCCTTTAGATAGCCACATCTCGCGCATGAAATGCGTGATCGGAATATCATGTTTTGGCTTCAGGCTCGTGGTCTCCGCTTCTTCGTCCATTGCTGCCAGGAAATCTTGTCGTGCCTCGTCGAAGTCTTCGTATTCCTTGTCGATGATGCCATCGATACTGCAGCCTGTGAGCCAATAGGGGACTGACAGCATCTCAATCGGTAAGGAACATATCCATTCCAAATCAATCATACCGACGACATTCCATTCTGAGTCGACAAAAATGTTACTCTGATGGAAGTCGGTCAGCTGCAGGACGTAAGGGCCGTCTCGCCAACGAGGCAGTATGAAATGATGAGACACAGCACGAAGCAGTAATCGGATCGTGAAACGTTCGTAAGCATCATCCTCATCTTGGACGGCGTGAGGTTGGTGAAGCAGGTAGTTATCATGTAATGTCAGCATGTCGGAAGTGAAGCTTTCCACGCTTTGGTACGTCTGCCGGGGTTGGATCGTTCGAGGAGCGCCGCTGTTTTCCATGATGATAGCAGAGCACGTCAAGGGCCGGTTGGTCAGTGTGACCGTGCTGTCGCTTGTGTTGAACCGATAGGCGCCAATCGACCGCTGAGGGATTCGAGCCAGAGACAGCATGATACGTGCCATTCCACGGTACAAGCGGCCACGTCGCGCGACGTCGTTTCGACATTCCGCCCAGCTGTCGGACAGCATCTGTCCAGTCTCGGGGCCAATGTACTCTAGGATCGAGTAGGCTGTCATAACGGCGGGCGCTGAGGTATTATGGACATAGTTGGAAAGCAGGGGAAGGCCAAAGAAACGATGTATCCAGCGGCAGAGACTCCGGTAGACGCGGTGACGGAGCGACATCTTGTCAACGTGGGTAAACTGTTTCAACGATGTTAGCCATCGGAAGGGCTTGAGTGCGGAGCAAGAAGTACGGACATGACACCCGTTAGTGAGACCAAATCCGTAAAGACGAGGTATTCTGATATCGGTGCAGTGCTCCTGTATCCATACATAGGATGCCGCTTCGCAGCAGACCTTCTCGTCAACGGTACCGGGATGCTGCTCCTCAGAAAGCTTATGCGGCATCGGACATCGGAAAATGTATCTCTTCGCTGAGGCGCCCTGCTTTATCACTTCGACAAAGATGCAGATGTTGAATGCGCCTTGTATCCAGGAGGAAGGAGGAAGAACTACGCAAGCATCATCTGTTGCTAGACCGAGATGATGTCTGACTAAACTGACGATTGAAGCTCTATCTCCCCAAAGCACGTGTCGCAATCCCTGAGCTATATGCTGCTGTTGGAGACGAAGCAGCAGATTGCCCTCATGCTCGAAAGCTGATTCGAGTGTCGGTAACTTGCCTCCGTATCGAGGTTCCGACAGCATTGTATAGGCTGAAGCAAAGATTGAGAGACTCGGCCTTCTTAGTGCGATAGCGAATTAGAGTTGGAACAAAGCTATAAAGTCGGCGAATGTTCAACTATACTTGCCGGGCATAGACATCGAGTCTAATTGTAGAGAAAGCATGTTAATGCATAATGGAACAAAGTGGTAAAGATACATCGAGATGGGATAATGACGGTAGCGAAATGACACCGACATAGACATTGCTGACGATAACGATAACGATACTACTAACGATACCGATAACGATACTAATACCGATACCGTTTACTTTACTTTTTCTACTTATATCTTTAATTAGACTTAAGGTTACTTAGGATTAGGGTTACTTAAAGTTATACTTTAAGGTACGAAAAGTGTTAATATTTATTAGACCCGTAGGTCTAAAAGTAATATAAATTATTAACTTAAGTTAAGAAACTAAGTCTTATATAATAATATACGTTTATATAAACGAGTTTTATTTTTATATAAAGAGCCTTATACTTTAAGGTACGAAAAGTGTTAATGTTTACTTAAGTTATATAAAATTTCTTTAATACTAAAAATGAAAAAATAATTAGCTCTCGTTCGTCGGGATAATTAGGTCTCGATATAAGAAACTCTTATACCTTTCTACGTAAGTATACTCTTAGTAGGCTTAGCATTTAGTATTAGTAAAACGCTTTATATAAGTTTTTTTTTTTTTTTTTTTTTTTTTTTTTTTTTTTTTTTTTACTTATAATAAGACCGGCCCGGAATACTTTAGTTATAGTAGTTAATAATAGATCTATCGGGAAAGAGAGTATAATATTCTTTATTTTCTATTTTCTTTATATTCTTTATATTTATATCTTTATTTAGTGAAAACGGGCTACTAAACATACTTATAAAGAGGAGAGTAGAGCCTTACCCCTTAAGTTATATAGGATAATAATCCTAAGGACGGTTATTACGTCTACTAAGTATTTTTATTAAATACTTAGCTTAAGAGATAGTTTAATTAGATTAGAAAGACGGTTATAAAGTCGAGAAGTAAAAGTAAAAGGTCGTATATTTATAATTATTTAAAGTCCCTCCTTAGATATCCCTCTTATTTACGAGCCCCTTTATACTTCCTATTTTTCTATTTTCCTTAAGTATAATCGAATATATAATATACCCTTAGTCTAATTAGATAATACCTACTTATCTTATATACCTTATATTAATCCTTTACTCGGGAAAGGAAGGGTTTCTACCCTTCTTTTACGAAACAAAGTTGGAAACTCTAAGATAAATATAGAACTCCTTAGTTAAAGTAGCACCGATTAAACCTATACTAATAAAAGAGATCCTTTATTAGTACTATTACTTATAATCCCGATCTCTTAAACGCTTATAAAACTTAAATATATAAGTATTTACTTATTAAGTCTATCTCGGTTACCTAATTAAACTCTACGGCGTCCTCTACTCCGTCTCTATATACGACCTCGTATTATAAAGCCTCGTCTTAATATCTACTTCGTAGTAGTAGTTTATATAATTATTAAAGCGGGTTAAATAATCGATTTAGTTTTTAGATTCCCTTCTTTTATAGTTATATATATATCTTAGTTAAATTATTTAAATACGGTAAACGGTAAGAGTACGTTTATTAAGACTAATTCTTTTAGGAAAGTCGGGATATATCGTATTTTTTACTATTCTATAAATATAAGACGAAGTAGCCGAGGCTAATTAGGCTACTTCCGACTCTAACGATTAGGCTATTACCTTATAAGTATTTTAATAAGTAAGGTTCCTTTACGTTAAGACTAAGACCGGGTTTATCTCTAAGCCGATACCTCCGAAGTCTATTTAATAAGAGTAACGGTAATAAGTAAAGATCTTATTATTATCGGGCGAAGAATACCGGAGCGTAGACGTATCTACCGCGGGGTTAAAGTCTTTAGTACTCGAGGAATAAGGGTAACGGCGGCGAGAGATAAGCCTTTTACTACTAAGCGAGTAACTTTATTCGGTATTAAAGATAAGAAACTTATAAGGTCGAACCGATTAGATCGATTATAAGAGCTATTTACGTAAAAGGAAGCGGAATAAGGGGTATTATCTATTATAAAATCCTTATTTATATTTTAGGCTCGGCTAATTTTAGTAATACTCTTCCCTTTCTACGAAATTAATATAACGCTAAGGTCTTCGGATATAAATTAATTAACGCTTATATAATTAAACTAAGCTTTCGAGGGTAAAGACTTATTCCGTATATTAAAGGTAGACTTATAAGATTATACTAAGGTCTTATATATAATTAGCGAAGTCTTAATATAAGACGAAGATATTATAGCCCCCCGGATAACTAAATTATTAGCTATATATATAAGAAAGGTTATATCGTATCCTCGTATTATTAAGCGGTTAATCTAATCTATTTCGTAAAGATAAAATATTATATCGGGATAATTAACGTTAAGTCCTTAGTCTTAAAGTATAATTAGATTAGATTCGTCTTAGAATATAATTAGCGTCCCTAGTTTATAATCTCTTATTACCGGATATTTAATATATATAAGTCTTATATTACTCTTATACTTTATTAGTACGAAGCGTATTATATTAGTTAGCTAATCTAAAGGCTTATAATCGGTATTTAATAACTTCTTCCCGAATATTAATCGAAGTCCTTCTAATAAGATTAACTCGTATTCTTACTTACTTAGCTATATACTTTATCGGACTACTTTCTACTTTATTTTAGCTTAAAAAACGCTTCTCTATTTATACTCTCTAAATATAACTTTAAAGCCCTAATATATAAACTAGCTCCGATTAGATCGTCCTACTTCTTTTAAGTTAA
Source organism: Coniochaeta pulveracea (assembly GCA_003635345.1). Taxonomy (NCBI): domain Eukaryota; kingdom Fungi; phylum Ascomycota; class Sordariomycetes; order Coniochaetales; family Coniochaetaceae; genus Coniochaeta; species Coniochaeta pulveracea. Next base: position 20,242 of record QVQW01000076.1, on the reverse strand, counting down.
GATACTAAAAAGTAGGCTTTTTATAGCCTAAGTCTACTAAGACTCCGACCTAATATCCGTACGGAACATAATTTACTTAAGACTTTTAAGTAATAAGCTTAAACTCCTTATCTTTTAAGAGAACCGGCTAAAACTAAAAACGCCGGTTAGTCTAATATCTTTAAAGTAGGCTATCTCCGTTAAGACTTAAACGATTCTAATTAGATAACCTTAATATTATATAAAGTAGGAAAAGGTAGTTCTTATTAATTAAGTCCGATAAAGCTAATATAGCTCTAACTAATATAACTTCTTTACTAAGTAGCTCTCTCTTCGTAAGTATCCCTTCTAAATTATAAAGTCCTCGTATATAAATATAAAAGGTATACCGGAATAACTAATTAAAGCGGTTTAAGTTAAGTATAAATATATTTCTTATCTAAGGGAAGTATTTATTTATAAGGAAGTCGGTAGTAATAACGTTTAAGATATAAGTAAGTCGTTTAAAGACGATCTATTTTAAGTCTTTCTTTTTAGTATCGTAGTTACGCTTATTAATCTTAATAAGCTATATCTCGTATTAACGTAACTCGTAGATAAGATGATTTAGTTCCGGAGTAAGTCTTAGTATATAGATAATCGGAGTCTAATTAGGTTAAGTCGCTTCGATACGGTTTATAACGTCGATAGCTATTTATTATATAATCTCTTCGTCTTTATCGTAAAGAAAGTTGATATAAAGCGAATAAGCGGATATATTAAATACTCGTCCCTTATCTATATATAAGTCGATATAAGAGTCTAAGTATATAAACTTAAGACTTATCTTAAATAGGATATAATAATCGTTTAGTCCTAATATAACGTTAAGATATCTTTTTATAATCTAAAACGTTATTATAACTAAGGTAAAAGGGGAGTAGTTGTTTAAAATCGAGGTAATTATTATTAATCTAATTAAGTAAGCTAAGAGATATAAGTCTAATTTTCTAAGCTTAAAAGTATTAGTATTAGTTATAAGATAATAAATCTAAGATAAGGGGTAGAGGAATTTGAAGAGTAGCTACTAAAAAAAAGAGAGAGAGGGAAAAAGTTTAGCTTATAAGGTAAGGTTTTAGGTTTTTTCCTAATATTAGGTTAATTATTCTTACCGTTAATCGTACTTCTTCCTTCTTATAAATCTAAGCGAAACGGATTTATAAGAATTAGCTAATACCTTTTCGAAATTTTTAATATATAACTAATTTACTCTTCTAATCTAATCCCTTAATTAGAGAATTAGCTTATAGAAGGCTAAATTAGTATAAATCCCTCGTTTACGGTCTTATATAATTTAAGTCGAACGTAATATTACTACTTATTCTCTTACTTCCTTAATTTTTTTATAACTATTCCTTAGTTTAATTAGGTTCTAAGTTACTAGCTCTTTTTGCTTTACTAAGCCTATTATTACTTTTAACCTTTTTCTCTTAAACCTTATTTATCCGAAAAATATCTTCTTAACGCCCTTTTTCGTTTATTACTTTAACTATTTTTACTACTCTAACGCTTAGTTCTTTCTTATATCTCGCTAAATTAGTCTCGTCTACTTTAATCTTTTACCTTATATTATAGTTTAAGGCTAAGTTCGAGGTAGATAAGGTTTATAATTTCCCTCTTTTAGTCTAATCTTCTTATTATAACGTTATAAGTCTTATAATCCTAATCTAATTAGTCTAATTAGCTTATCCTTATTTTTAACTTTAGCTTTAACGTCTTATATTTTCTAGCTTTATTAGCTAATCCGTCCGGCCGAGCCTTTACGTTTTAAAGCTATATACGGCTTCGTTCGAGTCTAAGAGCTTTAAGGTTCTCGTAATTAGATTATCCGTCGCTTTATAATAGCTAACGCTAATTAGAATCTTCTTATAGCTCTTCGAAGGTAAAAACGACCTCTTCGCCTTATTATTATATACCTTATTAATATAAGTCCTTTTAAATAAATATTTATAACTTTCGGTAACCGATCGTATCGACTTCGGTCTATTTTTATTACCGTTTTTAATTACCGAAACACCGTTCTTTACTCGTATTATAAGAATATTATATTACGGAAGGAAGTCCTTATACCTTTTAAGTCGATAATAATAAGTCCTTATTATTTAATATATCCTTATATCTAATATATCTCGATTCCCGGCTATATAAACGGGTTATACGCGAACTATATATATTACCTAACCTCGGGTTACTTATAATATAACGAAAAGAATTAGTAAGACCCTTTATTAAAAGAGTTTCGGGCTAAAGATACTAATTCCGACGATAAATAAACCTTCTTAAAGATTATTAACTTTTATAAGGCTAATACCTTATAACGTCTACCTCTCTATCCCCGTATTAATAATATTATACCTTAAGCTAATTATAACGATCTTAGTAACTATATCTACGGTCTAATTAAAGCTTATTATACTTTACTACGTCGGCGCCGCTTTAGTCCTAATAATAATATTAATAACGTAGCTAATTATATAATAGCTCGGCTTCTTATAGCTAAGGATATATAAGAGACTATCGGATAACTAATTATAACTACTTTAATACTTTTTATCTTATATTTCTAATCCGATTAAGTAGTTCTATTATTAGTCGTATATTCGGCTTCTTTATATATTTCGTTCCTCTCTTATTAACTTCTAAGTTATACTCTCCCTTTTATTAGAGAGTTTCTCCGTTTTATCGTATCTTAATATTTATATAATCTTTACTACCCTTATATCTTAAAAGAAACTTTCTTATTTCCCGTTAATTCTAAACGCTAAGGTTAATAATAAAGTCCCCTTTTCTACCTAACGCCTTTATATACTTACTAAACCCTTTTATTCTTAACTTTTAATAGTCCCGGCTCTTTATTTTACTCTTTCTCTAACTTCCTTAACTCTTAAAGTATAAGTCTTATTCTAATTAAGGCGCGGATTTATATTAAGGTAACCCTTAGGTTATTTAAACCCTAATATATCTTATATACTCCTTATAGCTCTTTTATATTATATCCGACTTTAAGTATCTTATCTAGTTCCCCTTCTTTATTAGTAAAAATTAGTTCTCTAAACGTTATACTTATTAAAGTCTTCTATATTCGTTTCTAATTAAACGTATATACCGCCCGAGTAGCTTTATATTAAAACCCTTCCTAAGCTATATCTAATACCTTTTCGAGTTACTTTTTTCCCTCGAGTTTCTTCGTCGTTTTTATAAAGAGGAAATATTCTAAAGTATATTATAATATATTTATAACGAGGTTAAAATCTCTAAATATCTAAGCTTACCGTTATAATATATAGTATTTTATTAACTCGAAAATTAGCCTTACTTCGTTCTCGAACTAATAAGATTCGTCTTCGTACGCTAAAACTCCTTTTATACCGTAGCCGTAAAAAGGAATTATTAAAGAGATACGTCTAATTAGTTTAGTATCTAAGTTAAAGAATATAAGCCTTCGGAAATTAATCTCCCGTTCCTAAACTAGGTCGAACTCTTAAAATAACTCGTCCGGAATTAATTATTTATAACGGCTAAGCTTATATTTATATAAGTCGAGACGTTCCTCGTTAATTAGGATTTTCCGAACCTCCCCTAAAATACGTCTTAACTTATTTTTATAATAAGGTAAGATATCTTAGCCTTCTTTTACTCTAACTCTTAAATATCTTTAGAAATAATCCTTTACGTTAATATAAACGATAATACCCGTTTTAATATCTTAGAATACTTAACCTAACTTATTCGGGTATTACGTCGAGGTTATTTAGTTCCCGAACTTTAAAATATTACTAATTAAAGTAACGGTAAGTACCGCCTAGTTCTAAGTAGCCTAATTAGATTAAAGATGTCGTTTTAAAAGCTCGATATCTTAGTTATATTTTATTAATATTATCTTAGTAGTTACTCGTAATTAGTCGTAAAATAAGGTTTTATAAAAAGTAAAAAACTAATAAGTAAACTCGAAGATTATTCCTTTAATATCCCGGAATAATATTCGATATTCGAAGCTAAGAAACTTAAATATAAAGTTTTTATAATCTTAAAATAAAATAGCTCGAGTAAATAACGGAGTCTTTACCTAAACTTATAATTTTCTCTCGTAATATCTTAGCTACGTTATAAAACTCTCGGCGGATATATTTTCTAAGTCGGTCTAATTATTTACTTTCTAGAAACCTTAAGGTTTATCTCGTCGTAGAAGTACCTCTAAGCCGTTCTTTACCGATATTCGATCCGTAGCTATTAGATCCGGGTCTTCTTCCTCCGGTAATATATTATCCTTATCCTCTCTTTTATTATTCTCTAAGTCGTCGTTATTATTAGTTAGAAACGCTTCGATTTAATTAAACCGGTTAGCTTAATACCGGGTTAGCTTCGGAAATAAGGGGTCGAGTCCTTTTAAGCGTTATAATCCTAATTCGTTATCCTTAAAGTACTTCTTTAACCGGTATAATAGAAATATTCCTTTCTTAGCTATATTATCTAGTTTTTCTAAGCTATAAGCTTTATTATACGAGACTAAGTATATCTTAAAGAGTCCTTTTATCTTAAAAACTAGTTTTATAATAATACTTATATTAAGTCGTCGTTATATATTATATACTAATATTAGATCCCTTATTATTAGCTAAACGTTATTAAGACGTATCTTACCCTTATCCTTATAGTTTAACTAATTAGCTAAGCGTTTATAGTATACTATAATTCTTCTTTTAGCCCGATCTACGTCTTCTTTCTTACGTTCGAGTACTCTTATTCGAGTTTCAAATAATTCTTACGTAATTCGTACCTTATCTTATCTAATTACCTACTAAGTAAGGACGTTAATTTCTAAAGAAAGGATTAACTTATATTTATAAATAAGGTAGAATAAGGATAATCCGTATAAGGCTTATATTATAATACGATTAACTAATAAAGCGAAAAGTAATCGTAAAGATTATTCCTTCGAAATATTATTCGTAGACTTAGAAAGGGTAATAGAGATAGATAAATAATCTACTTCTACTATTCCGTTAGCTCTAATATTATACGTTAAAATAGTAACTTTCTTAATATTATATACTCTAATTAGATTAGTTATTATACCCTTATTCTTTAATCCGTTATTAATAACGATAATACCTAAGAAACCGTATTTAGTAAAGATATATTAAATTAGGAACTTAAAGATAGAAGCTATATTAGCTTTCTTTAACGGGGTAGCTTTAATAAACCTTATTAGGTCGTATCGGGCTTCTATTATATATTTAAACTTATTATCTAATATTATATATTAGATATCGATATAAACTTTAAAGAACAGCTAACTAAGAATAATAAAAATATACCCGTCTTTATACTATCGAGTACTTTATTTCTAATAAATATTATACTTTTAGATAACGTTTTTTACGTTGTCGTATATACCGGATTAGAAGTACCGACCTTTTAAACGTTTATACGTTAAGTCCCGTCCCTTATATCCGAAGTTATAATATATTTACTTAATTAGGTTAATCTAATCTTCGTAGCGGTCTATTACTCGAGTATATATCCTTAACCTTAACGAGTTTAGCTTAGTACCGAAATTATACTTCCTTTAAAAAATACCGTCTTTTATAACGTAATATTATACTTTATTAACGAATCTCTTAAACCTAATATTACTTATATTACGTAGCCTAATTAGAATATCGAGGTATCGAGCGATATTATAATATTCCTTTATTTACTCGCTTTTTAAAGGACTTTAAGTATTATCGTTATTAAAGATATATACTCTAATAAAGTTAATCTCTACGTTTATAAAGTCGTCGACGTCCGCTTATATAGTCTAATTAGCTAGATCCGAAGGGCTAAGGGGCTTTCGGGAGAGCGCGTTAGCTATAACGTTATCGTTACCTTTAATATAATATATCTCAAAAGCGAAGTTCTAAATCTATGTTGTGTGACCGGGCTATATCACGTGGGCGCAGTCACGTGGTGGACAGACTGTCCACATATTAGCATTTAGCTAGGGCTTGCCTAAGTCATTCTTAGCGAATCCAACAACCTTGATGAGATTGATCCCACAATTCTGGTAGCACCGCTCTCCCGAGCGGAGGGCCATCTATCCTGAAATAAGGATACCTTTTTTCATCCTGAAAGATTGGATTTAGTACCATTCCGCCGCACTCGGACATTCTGTCTGGTGCTGGTATACATTGACAAATAAAGACGACGTCTGTCCAACGGTTCCCTATGCCAAGAAAAGACCGCCGGTAAGCCTTACTAAAAGACGCACCAGCCGTTCTTGGTTTCATCAATAATAACCCGACCGTCCGTTGGGTGACGAAAGCGGATCAAAGAACTATCTAGGGATTGGCAAACCTTACCGATCCTGGCCCGTTTCCGCCCACCTGGGCGCTGGACACCTATGTTCCCTAACAACTCCTTACAAGCTTAAACAGAGAATTTAAGCTCTCTTTAGTTAGGGAACCCACAGTCTCCTCTTTGTCCGAGACACAGGCCGAAGGATAGAACCCACCTACCCGACTACAACCATCCATTTAGCCCAACCCGTCCATTCAGCCCAACCCGTCCATTCAGCCCAACCTTCAGCCCAACCCGTCCATCATCCTAGTCCAACCACCCACTCGACTAGACTCTCGGCCGACTCGGACCCGAGGCCTTGCTAGACGCCACACTGAATCCACGCCTACATATATACTAGCGAATAGGAAGGGCCTATCCAATTTCCAGAATTTCGGCCGACCAGTGTTAAGATCCCCCGAATCATCGAACGATAGCCCAACATCAAGTCCCTTCCACCCATCACCACCTACGCCGGCACCCGCCGCATCAGCGGCTACAGCGGACGCCGAGTTCCTTGCGAAGGATAGACTGGTGACATCTCTGTCCAATCTCACTATCACCACGCCTAGTCGCCGGATGAACCTATTCGGCACTAGACCAATACCTCCTAGGCCTAATCCAAACCGTCCAACCCACCCCGACCTCCCGGACCACTCCTCGAGAGTCTAGACCCTAAGTCCATCACCGACACCACCGATGACCCCGGAGGAGATCGCCCAACTCAGGGCCTCGCTGGACGCGAGAGCAGCAGAACTGGACAGACGGGAAAGGGAACTGCAGGCCCAAGCCAACCAGGACGACAATGGCAACGACCATCGGCCGGGTGGACAGCGAGATCAAGGTCGGGAACATGACTAGCCACAGAACCCTGCTCAGAACCCTCCATAGAACGCTAGGGAGCAAGAAGCCATTAATATCACCCGAATCGTGGCCGAGGGCCTTCGCCAAGGACTGGCACCCATCTCCGAAGCAGTCGGACAATTGATAAACCGACCCAACAATGTTGCCGGGGGACTACAAGGATGGAAACTGAGGTAGTGCGGTTACTTTTACCCCGATGCTGACCCAGCCTATGGCGGCGACGACCAATTTGTCCTGAATGGCGATACCCACTATAGAAGCGTTACCCTTTTTGTCAATTCGGTCAGGGACAATGCTACTACACCGGCCAGAGTGGTAGAGGCAAGGACCAACCTATCCCAACTCCTCAAAGGATCCGCATCAGCCTGGTATATGGGAACACTCACCTAGGACGAGCGTGACAGACTCAAACTGGACCTTGAAGCCTGGTGTCGTGCTTTGCTGAGAGCCTTTGCCCGGCCCTACTGGAAGCTAGTCGAGGACTTGAACAGCATCAAATACACGGAAGACCACGCGAAGCAAAACATTAGTATCCGTGGCGTCGCAGCAAAAATTATGCGAATTAGTCAAGAGTTGGGCGAAGACCGTGCCACCGGTATGGCACGCGTCCACTCTGCTATATACCTAGGTCTTAGACTTCACGTCTTTGCTCCATCGCTAGAGATGGAACTGTCCGCTTATCTGGAGCATATTGACGAGAAGGCTATGGGAACCCACTAGGCAATGGTTGCCAAGGGAGAAGCCAAACCCCAGCAACTATCTTGGAACTACCAATGGATGCAAGGTAGGTTACCAGGGCAAGCACAAGCCAGGCCCGCACTCCCCGCAGCGGCCGCCGCATACCAAGCTTAAGAAGGAAACTCGGGCGACAACGGACAAGGACAAGACGATGGCACAATTGACGGAGACTCGTTTTGGGGCAACAGATATTATAATAACAATAGATTTGGAAGGGACAGCAGATTGGGAGCAGACAACAGATATAACGGAGGAAACCGAGGCGGTTTCCCGCAGCGTGGTGGATATCACTATGGTAACGGCTATGGCAATGGCTACAGACAGGACTGGCGCGGCAACGGCAATTGGCGCCAGAGAGACCGATCCGACAGGCAAAAAGGGGACAACGACCAACGCGGAGACGTCCAGGGACAACGATCGGCGGACCAACGCCCACGTCCATCGTGGATGCGCGGCCCACGACAAGGACAAGCCTAGTACACCCCGCGACCATTCCGACGCCGATACCGTTACTGGGGAAAGATGCGTCAGCAAGGTGGAGCCTACGTGGTCGAGCAAGAGGCCATAGTGGAACAGGACAAGCTAGACACCGAGGCAAAAGAGGAGGAACTACAGCAACAGGGTTTTGTAGAGATAGATTCATATACTAGCGACACCGAGACACAGGCTTGGACGGCAGTAGACGCCGAGGACAATGTTAACGATTCTGCTTACATCGTTGCAGCTGCGGATAAGCAGGCATGCAGAAAGTGTGGTACCGAGTTCAGCAGTAAGAGGTCGTTGTTGCAACACGTCTTCGCCAACACGTGCACAACCCCGAAAAGACAGCGAATAAGGACACGTCCATCCAGTCCAAGACAACCCTACACATCACCGGACAAAGGAGCCACCTACAACATAATCGACGCCACACCAACAACGGACACCCTAAGGCAGGCCTCGCCTAGATATACCTATGCCAGATTCATCATACAAAACGAGGCCGGTCAAGATACCTAGGTCTGTGCCGATTCGGGATGTGACCACTCAATGGTGGACAAGGACTGGCTACAAGAGAATTTCCCTGATGCGGTTATGGAGAAATCCAATAGACGTATGGAAGGCATCGGAGGCGTGGTAACCCTCACCACGAAAGCCACATTTAACTTCTTGATACTAGGCCACGCCGGCAAGGCCAGGTGTCGGATTACGGCTTGGGTGGCAAAGGACAAGCTTAGACCTAACCTCCTCGTCGGGAATGAGTGGCTCGTACCCCACGGAGCAGTGCTGGACTTTGCCGGAGGTACAATGACGCTACAAAGTTGTAGGGACCTCACCCTACCTTTCACAGCGCTCAGAATACCCGGGACGACGGTTACCCGAAAAGTCACATCGACATTCAGCACCATAGTCCCTCCCAGATCCACGATGTACCTCGCAGCTGAATACGACAGCCTCCCGGCCAACGATGCAGACGGACTACGCCGAGACTACGTCTTCTTGGCCACGGACAATAGCCGGGCGATAAACCACTTGCTTACAGCGGACACGGCACCGATGATCTGTGTGGTGAATGACGATGATACACCCCTGACAATTCGACGGCATCAGAAATTGGGAACCATAACGGACATAATGTCCGATAGCATCAGTATGGTATCTTGGGACACAGCGACAGCAGTATGCTACAGCGCCAAGACTACTCTCTCGCAGCAATTCGAAAAATCGGACGCCATCAAAGACATTATTCTTACACCTCCCACGAAGACTGCGCAATTGTTGGCGGAAGTAAGCAGGACGAGCAGCGAGCCCGAGATGACACAAGTAGCCGCGTAGGAATATTACAAGCGTGCAAAGAGACAGGTCCCAGCATTGGGACTGGACAAAGATCCGGACACCCCAGACATCGTGTCCCGGGAAGGCGTGTCCATATGCGCGGCCGACCTGGCGCTAGCCTGCAAGATGCGTGCGATAGTCGACCGGGACGGCTTATGGAAAGACGAGGGGCTCGCAATAGTGCCACCAGACGAGCAAATGCGCATAGAACTGGTCGAAGGATACCAGAATATGAGAGTTGGGGCGAAACCATACCCTTGGAGCGTAAAGGACACAGAGTTCGGGAATGCGAAAATGGACGAAATGCACGCACAAGGCCGGCTGGAATGGCAAACCCAGTCCACGCCTTTCGGTTCCCCAGTCTTCATTGTCTGGCGGCAAGTCGACGGTAAACAGAAAGGACGCCTCGTCGCGGACTTGCGGGCACTCAACAAGGCTGTCGTTCCCGACGCCTATCCCTTACCGTCACAAGAGGATATAATACGCTGCATCCAAGGAAAGAGTCATCTCACAGCACTCGATGCGTCAAATTTCTTCTACCAATTGCCCATCTGGGAACCACATCGAAATCGTATGGTTCTCGTATCCCCGCGTGGACTCGAGAGGGCTAACGTCGCATTGATGGGCTTCAAAAACTCTCCGTCCTACGCCCAACGGTTCATGGATAGACGACTACGCCGGTACCGCCACTTTGCCCGGGCCTACATCGACGACGTGGTCATATTCAGCAACACAGCGGACGAGCATCTCGACCACGTCCAAACGATACTGAGGCTGTTTAAAGATGTCAACCTAGCCCTATCGCCTGAAAAGTCTTTCATCGCCTATCTATCCGTTCGGTTGTTGGGCTTCAAAGTAGACGCAGTCGGCCTTACGATAACGTAGGAACGAATAAAGGCATTGAAGAATATAGAAATGCCGACCAATCTGGCCGCCCTCGAGCAGTACATAGGCGCGATCGGCTTCCTCCAACGTTTCAACCCCTACCACGTCTAGAAGGTCGAACCTTTAGTAAGGCGAAAGATATAAATGATCAAGGACGGACTGGTAACCGGAACAATACCCTAAAAAAAGGCTAAGCACTTGAGACAGAACAACACGCAGAGACTCCAATTCATACTAACGGACGCCGAGAGGCAATCCTTCCGTATACTCCAAGATCACTTCGCATAGGAAAGACACCTGTACTACCACAGGCTAGCGGACACCACATTTCTGAAGATAGACGCCTCCTAGAAGCGAGGATTCGGTGTGATGATATTTCATCTGTCCACCGAATGGGACGGCGTACGCATCCCCCTCGACAAGATATAGCCTATTTGCTATCTGAGCCGTACGTTGTCGGCCTCGGAAAAGAAATATTGGCCCACCGAGCTTGAGGTGGCCGGACTGGTCTGGGCTTGCCGAAAGGCACGTACTATTGTGGCGTCTTGCAAAAATCCTATCGTGGTGCTGACCGACTACGCCGCAACGGCTAGCATTGTGGACGGGACTAGTCTTAAGACCCAAGACGTGGCAAAGATGAATATGAGGATTACGCTAGCCTCCGCTTACTTGTCCTAGTATAACCTACACGTATACCATATACCTGGAAAGGTCAACCTGGTCCCGGACGCCCTGTCCCGCCTGCCGGCGGCAGAAGCCGAACCACCCGCACCGGACTACGACGAGTTGGACGATATATGGCAAAACGGCGCATACCTAGCCCAGATAGACGACCAGCCCGGAGGCAACGGGACAATTGTATTACACATAGCGGAGGACACCCGGCAGGAATTCCTTGAAGGATACGAGGAGGATCCACACTACGCCGCGGTGATGACAAAACTTAGAGCACACGAAGAGAAGCACAAAACAGACTATAGACATTTCCCATTCGTTATTTCGGACGGGCTCCTATACCACAGCCCTAAGGACGGACCAAGGCGACTCTGCGTCCCGAAGAACTGCTAAAAGTCCATCTTCCAGCAAGCACACGACCAAAAGCACTACTTTGGGATTAATAGAATAGCTAAGGAGCTTGAGAATTTCAGCATCCATAACTTGACCAGGAAGTTGAGATCCTATATCGGCGCGTGTCCGGATTATGCGCGTCTCCAAACATCACGTAGGCCACCAGATGGCCTGCTATAGCCTATATAGGCGGGCGATGTCCATCCCTTCTCCCTTATAGCTATGGACTTCATCGTCGGCCTCCCGGACGTCTAAGCCTAGGGTCTACTTTGGAGAGGCCAGCACCTAAACACCCTTATGGTGATCGTGGACAAAATGTCGCGCAAAACCCTGATAATACCGGGAAGAGACACCTCAACGGTAGAGGAATAGGCGGACAGGCTCTTATCAGTATAGCAGTATACGGACTAGGGTCTACCGACAAAAATCATCTCCGATAGAGACGCCAAATTCAACTCAGATATGTGGCGTAGATTGATGAAGAGCCTACATATCAAACTCGCCTTGTCCACCGCATTTCACCTATAAACGGACGGCGTCATCGAAAGAAAGAACTAAATGATCGAGATCGCGCTACGATTCGCATTAGCGGAAGACCCGGACTTAGTCTAGGCAGATTTGCTTCCGGCCTTACAGCATAACCTCAATAATGCGTACTCTAAGACACTTGGACGGTCACCAAACGAGGTTGTTATAGGATTTAAGCCCAAGACATCCTTGTCCATCTTATCCGGTACAGACAACTAGGACCACTCGCTGGACGCCACCAGGTTGCGTTACCAAAAGGAAGCTAGAGAAGCTACGGATTGGGCATCTACCTAGTCCAAGCTATACTACGATAGAAACAGACGCCTCACCAAGTACAAACTAGGCGAGTAGGTGATGCTAAGGCTACACAAAGGTTACAATATACCGGGGCAGCAGCGGAAGCTAGGCTAGCAGTAGGTAGGTCCGTTCAAGATCTTGGAGCAGGTGGGAGACCTAGTATACAAGCTAGAACTGCCCGCGACGTGGAAAATACACCCCGTTATATCCATCGCCTCACTAAAGCCTAGGCCAACCATAGATGAGTACGATAGACAACCCAACGCACTAGAAGTAGTATACGTCGATGAAGCCGGATAGAACTAGTGGGAAGTGGACAAGCTGATTAAGAGGAAAACGACCTAGTACAACTAGAAACCACAAATCAGATACCTCGTCAGGTACAAAGCGTCAACGCTAGAATAAGACGAATGGGTCAAACGCGCCGAGCTGGTCCACACAGCGCAAGACCTGCTCCGCAACTTCGAGGAAAGACACCCTATATAGGACAGCGAGCGGACAAGACCCAAAAGCAAACCATCAGACCTCGCACATATTATAGACGGTGTTCGCGTATAGGAAATCCCCAAAACTAACATACAAGTCCAACTACGACGACGGAGGGCTCCTTCCCAGACTCAACCACCTTCCTAGAGTCAGTCCTAGACCATTAGGCCGCTAGGTGATTCACTAGCAAAGGCGAAATAGGAAAGAATAGGAGCAGCTATAAGAGCTTACAAAACCCCGTCCAAAGCTACAATTCCTCTTCTCAACCAAACCTCTTCTTTTGGCACCTCTTCTTTCGGCAGCTCTTCTCTCGGCACCTCGTCTTTGGGCACTATTCGACATACCCACTGGGAAATTACAACAGCCTCATTACAACAGCTTCACTACAAATCTACACTATTAAGATGCGTACCAACCAGTTTACCGGAAATATCCCGGAGTACCCGGCACCTTTCTTTCATAAAATAGACAATATGCCCACCCAATTTATCGTCACTTAGGGCGGCACCCGTATCGTCCCAGTTGACGCGCCCAACTAGTGGATTGACGGCCGCCTTCCTACCAAAGCCGAAGCTCAGCCTTTTCTCTAGCATAACGGCAAGTACTCCGCTAGGTTCTACTAGTTCGTCCTAGGTTACATTCCCGAGGCAAACCACCTCATACTGGGCGAAATTGCCACTTTACGTGCTAACCTAGCCGCGGCAAAGGACGCTTGGAAGCCATCTGGAAATAGGCAGGACAAGGCGCTACGCCGCTACATCAATGGAGAGGGTAGCAGAACTTTGGGCAGCACGGACTAGGTCGAGCTACTTGCGGCGTAGCGACTCTGTCATAGATAGGGACAGGAGGCTAAGGGCTATAATATCGACCACATCGTCAAACTCCGTACCAAGATCGACGGCATTTCGGACTAGGACAGGATGGCCTTGGACCTAGCCGGAATCTTCGGTGATTACTAGAACGGCGACGAGGGAGACACCGACCTCGAGGAGTCCGACGATGACGACCCGGATCGCACCAACGTCCACACCGACGACCACGGTGACCAGATGGACGACGACCAGGTTCACGATGGCGGACAGTAGGAAGATGAACGCGTCGTTCGGGATGCCCAGAGTATGGTCCTATTCTTGGAAAGATACTCGTACTAGGACGAGGACACTCCCTAGGACGCAGACTAGTGGCAGATGATGAGAGTACTCACTCGCGCTGCTATGGACATCAGCAACCGAGAGAAAGCGCTAGAAGACAAGATGATCGACCTAGGCTAGAAGGTCGATCAGCTATAGAACAAGACAACAGCTGATGCATCCACCCAGACCGAGATAGCTAGGGTCACTCAAACTCCTATAACTCCCACCGGTTCGGTCAAATTCAGCTCTTCCTCCAGCTCTTCCTCTAGCTCCGACAATGAGGACAATGAGGACATCCTAGTCCGTAAGCCGCGCAAGACAACCGGCGGACTTCCCCAACGTCTCGGAGGACAGGCCTAGGATGGACAAATATGATGAGAGGAACACATTTGCTATGGGATAAGCCCACACTCAGCATGCTTCTATTTCTTTTCGTGAGCGAGGGACGGACAATGGGGACAAATAGGGACATCAGCGGTCGTGACACGGGTCTATCTTTTCGCAAATAAACGGGACGGACACATATACACATCAGCGATCGTAGGGACATAGGCAAGGTTTCGGATGCACGGATTGGGATGCACTACTTTTATTGGGATTCGCGTTTGGGACAAGCCCTCTTTGATGGGGGGGGAGTTTGTTGTGTGACCGGGCTATATCACGTGGGCGCAGTCACGTGGTGGATAGACTGTCCATATATTAGCATTTAGCTAGGGCTTGCCTAAGTTATTCTTAGCGAATCCAACAACCTTGATGAGATTGATCCCATAATCTAAGTTATCTAACGTATTAATATAGTATTAGGGATATCGTCGAGGCTCTTATTTATCTATCTTATAAGGACGTAAGAGTCCGTTTCTATTATAAAGGTCGCCCCGAAAAGGTAACGTTTATAAGAGCGAAGAGTACTAATTAAACTTCTATACTCCCTTTTCGTCGTATCGTAACGTTTCTTAATTAGCGTCTAGATTCTATTATAAAACCGTATAAGATAACGGTATCCGTCCTCCCTTATTTATATAACTACGGCTCCTTAGCCTTCGAGATTAACGTCGATTATAAAGATAATCTTTTTATCGGATATATAATCGATATTTACTAATATTAGTATATTAATTAGATTTTAGATAATAACTTATATCGCTACTTTATAACGGTTTATCTATTCCTACGTAATATTCTTATATAAAAGAGCGACTTATAGTTTTATCTTTATAGCGAATAATTCGATAAAGACCTTATAATATCCTACGAGACTAAGGAATCGCCGAATATCTAAAGAGTCTTTATAATTTATCTATTCCTTTAACTTAATTAACTTCTTCTAATTAGGTAAACGCTTATCGGTATTATAAAGGAATCTTAGGAAGATACCTCTTTCTTAGTATTACTAAGTTTTTATTACTAATATAATAGCTCTTACTAGCTCTATATTTATTAGAGTCTTATTTATATTAATTAAGTATTTTAATATATATTTTCTAACTCTCGGTAAGGCCTTAACTTTATTATAAGTAGACTCGGGGTCTTTAATATTTATATCGTTTATAAATAGTTTATAAACGTCGGGAACTAAGTCGTAAGTAATTCTTATAATAGCTTTAAAGAATTAAGCTACTAAGTTCGTAACTCTTTATAATAACGTATATATTCGGAATAGACCGATCGGCGTAAGAAAGGTTATTAGATCCCAACTAATCGGATATAGTAATACTTAGTCGTATCCGGAAAAAAAGTTTATAAAGGTTAAGATCTTATTTATAACGAACTCCTTTACTACTTCTTTAATCCCGGTAAGAATTATAACGTTTTATATCGTAACCTTATTATATTTAGTAGCGTTATTAATTAGTCGATATCCTTTATCCTTCTTTCGGATTAGAAATTATAAGTTCTAATAAACCTTATAGCTTTTTTTAATAACCCCTTTTCTTACTCGATCCTTTAGAATCTCGATTATAATTAGAAGTAAGGCTTTCGAGATATTTACGTTCTTCGTTTATTATATTTTATAAGGGATCGTTTTAATTATTTAAAGCGGTATTACGTCTTCCCGAATCTTACCTAAATATATAAAGTCTTAAGTTAATACCTCCTCTTTTATAAAGAGGATATAACGGAATAGCTCGCCTTCCTCTTTTATTAACCCCTTAGTACGGTTTATAATTTCTTATAAACGGTCCTCCGTTAAACGATAGCCCTTCTCTATCTTCGAGAAACGTAGATAAATATAATTATCTTATTTGCTCTTAAAGCAGCGGTCGTCTTTCACCTCTTTCTATCTCTTTAATTACTAATAAAGGTCTTCTTCGGGCACCGATCTATTCGAGGATACGTCGTTAATTAGTTAAACTTTAATAGCCTTATTCTTATATAACGTATAGCTATTATAAGGTATATTCTCGAAATACTCTTATAGCGAATAGCTTAAAAAGTCGTATCCTTCCCGACTAAAGTCTTATATCTAATTAAAGTTTATTACTACTTAAAAGAAGTATAATAATAATATAATATTAGAATAAGAGCCGATTAGCTTAAATATTTCGGATACCGTAGAGTCTTCGACTTAACCGAGTAGCTTTTCTTATTCTTTTAACTTTATCTAATCCGGGATTAAATCTTATCCGTTAATAACCTCCCCGAAAAAACTACCGGCTTTTTATTTTTTAATAATTTTATAAAGTAGTATACTTTAACTATATTATTTAACTTAGTTACTCCGGCGTATATATCTATAATATCGTTAGTTTAGTAGGATATTATTATCTTAATATTTCTTAGCTTAAACTCTATTTTAAACGCTCGTTTACCTTTTATTACTTCTTAAATAAAATTAAGTTCTTAATTAGAGATAAAGGTTATTCCGAATAATAGTTTATTTATATAGCCTTATAAGAGTATTATAAATTCTACTACCTTAGAATATCCTCCGATATAAAGCCTCTCTGTTATTATTCTTTTAAAAAGTACCTCCCTTACGTATATTTCTTTTAATCGGACGTACTTTATTAGCTTAATAATAAGCTTATTCCTTTTAATATACTCTAACGGTATAATATTATTATTAATACTTACGTCCGGTAACTAAGATTATATAATCTACCTACGGTCTAATCTATAAAAAGCGAAACTATGCCGGCTACGGGGCGAGCCCGGAAGGTTAGCCGGATGAAAACCCCCTACCCTCGTTAGTCCCTTATATATTTATCCGTAAGTCCCTTTGTTCGGGAGCCACCCTAGTTTACGAGAGACGTAGGTACTTAGCTTAGGTCTATCGGGGCGGCCTTGTGCCGCCCCTATATCGAAGGACCCGGGCCGGCGTACGGGCTATATTATCCGTAACGCCGTCCCGGGTTCGTATCTTCCGTAGTAGTAGTAACGTTACGCTTTACGGCGCCGTTACTTACCCGTCGCCCCTACCTTAGCGGCCTAAAACATATAATAGGGTGAATCCTTAGGCTACTACCTAGACCTATTATATATCGTACTATAGAACGTACGGGCCCCCGCCGGCCGACCGTAGGTATAAGAAGCTTTACGGCGCGCCTATTTCCTTTCCTCTCTTCTTCTTTTTCCTTAGCTACTTACCGTTTTATAAGTTCTATAAGTCCCCCCTCCCCGCGGTATATACCGGGCGGCGCTACTCCGACCTCCGGATCGGATACCCCCCTTAACCAGGGTCGGAGCGTCGTCGCCCGGTATACCCTAGTATTATAGCTCTACTAACTACCTTACCGTAGTCGCCCCGTAGTCGTAACGACTATACTACTAATTTTGCCCCTACTTTGATTAACTCTCCCCGGGTATACCCCGCTACGATATCGGAAGGTCCTAACCCCGGCGGTACACCGTCCTCGCTTAGTATTCGTTCCGCTATCGAGTCGTAGTTCTCCGATAAGCTCTACTTACCGTACGCTAAGGTTAGCCGTTGTTGCCGTAAGAACCTTAGTACGTCGCCCTAACCCCGTTGCCCCTCGTACGTTTAACGTCCCGACCTAAGTACGAAGTCTAAACGCTATAATCGCTGCCGCTCTTATAAAGTTAAGTACTCCGAAGCTATATGTCGCTAAGTAAGTATCGTCCGCCCTTCGTTCGACTCGTACCGTTATCCGGGTTACTAACTATTTTTCGCTCCGTTATCGTAGTAACTTCGTACTCCCGCTTTACTTAATACCGTCTAAGACGCCTTAGCTACGTTATAGAGTCGTACGGGCTTCGAGGGTGGTAACACCGAGGCCGCTACGTAGTTTCTTACCGACTACCCCGACGTCGATACGTAGTAGTTCTAGGAGGTAAGTCTTATATACCGTCTCGCCCTCGCTCCGACGTCGCTGACCGCTTTACATAGGACTTAAATGCCGTTAGTGTCGCTTCGACTACGTTAGCTATAGATGAACGCGGCGTAGCCGTTATTACCTTTGCCGGATCCTTCGGCGATGTCGCGCTACGTTCGTTCTACCTTCGTATCGAGGAATCCTTATCTAACTTATACGAGAAGGTCGACCGGATCGAAGCGTAAATGCCCCCCGCCCGCGCCCCGACTTGTCGTAGATATTAGTCTGACCTCGCCCCGATATCTACCCGCTAATAGTTAGTATTAGAGGGACTATTATAAGAGTATATAACGCTCCGTCGTCGCTGCGAGTTCGCTTTAGTTTTTAGATGAAATCGCAAATCTCTCTTCGGGTTCGCCCTTCGTTCGCTCCTCGTTCGTCCCGGTGACTCCCGCCCCCCGTAGTACCGTATCCCTATTCGTCTTTAGTAGTATTATATCCCCGTTCCCTTCTCGTCGTCCGAATCGATTACTCGTATTCTACGCGGGCCGTTAACGATCCACCCGTTATCTATGTTTAGTACGGCTCTAATACGAATATTGTTATCGCTATCCTTTATCTTCTCTTCTATCTACTCGTTATATAAGCTTTATTAAACCCCTTAATTCCTTAGCCTACCTAAGTCTAAGAACTACGATACTATAGTCGCCGCGTCGCGCCCTCGTAGTATCTTTATTACGTTATCGTAGCCTAGCTTCTCCCTAAGTACGCTCCTCTACCTAGTTTATAGCGGATAGAAAGCTAATAGATGCTTTACCGTCTCGTTTACTTACCCGTAGCGGTACTTCGGTCCGTTTACGGTCGGAACTCTCCTATACGCTAAGAAGTAGTTCAGCCTAATATTACCTATACGTAGCTATATTAGGGTAGCGCTTTATATCTTACCTAAATATACGTATAGCTTTAGTACTTTATAAGTTAGGAAGTAGTCCGTAACCTTCTTAACTACGTACCTCCTAAGCTGTTTCCTTATCTCCTACTCCTTTACCTACCGTATCTTCTACTCCTCGAAGATCCTCCGCTCTAAGAGCGAAGGTCCCTTCTTCTTAGAGCCGCGTACGGTGCTCCCCGGTTAGTAGAAAACGGATAATCCCTCTATTTACTCGAGTGCCTTTATAGTAATCTTCTCAAACTTTAGCGGCGGCCTAGGCCCGAGCTTAGGTCGACGTCGCGGTCCTCCGACGGCGAGGTTACTCCGGACTTTATCGTACCTATCTTATAATACTACCCGTAGTCCGTCGTAATCGTACTTAGCGAGGAACTTATAGTACCTCGCCCGTAGCTAAATGTTTAGGGGCGGTACGTACGACTCCGTCTCGAGTACCGCCGTAGCCGTAGCTTTATAGGCCCCGGTGACCCGTCTAAGGTAGTCCCTCTATATCCTCGCTATCTCGACGATGTAGCGACCGGTAGGCCTCCTCGTCCCGTAGTCGCTAATCTAGACTAGCGATTTATAGCCGATAGCGGCCCGGATCACGGTTATATAGACTATTCTCGAGTAAAATAGAGAGGGCCCCTAGATGGACGCTACCGTACGTTCGATAGAAAGCCTCTGGCGCGTTAGCTTCCCTCTCAGATACTCTATTTGGGCCTTCCCGTTCAGACGGCTGTCCACCTACGCGGTTACTTAGGGTTTTTTAGGGCTAGGGCTAGGGCTAGGGTTAGGGTTAGGGTTAGGGTTAGGGTTAGGGTTAGGGTTAGGGTTAGGGTTAGGGTTAGGGTTAGGGTTAGGGTTAGGGTTAGGGTTAGGGTTAG